>PPHD01011335.1:0-18905 GCA_002909625.1 Bambusicola thoracicus | reverse complement strand
GAAAATTTGTGCCAGATTAAAATTATTCCACTGGAAGGTAACGTGATTCTAATTAACTCACATACGTCATGGGCTAAGAATGTGCTTAGAAACTCCTACTGTGGCTCAGCTGACTTACAGCAACACTGCTGAGTATTCTGGGTCCTCAGACCCAGACTTGTATTTCTTAAGCCCCAGCAAAACAAAAGAAAGAGGATCTCTCTGATAATTAGCAAACACTTCAGACACAAATCCTGAGAGAACTTCAGAGGCAGATTGATTCTGGCCAACTGCATTGATCAGTGGACCGCAAACCCTGACCTCAGTCACACACGAAATGTGGATCCAGTTCCAAACTGGACTCTGCCTGCAATGTGTAAATTCACATCTGTCTCATCTATTAATATTTCACGGTCTGAATGAAACTTGGCCAGTTTTTCTCTGATCTCTGCTCCATTGATATCTACTGAAAAACAGCTGCTTCTGCTCTAGATAGTTCCTTTGTATATGCTACTTACAACATCCATAAGAAAGCTTTCCATGAAAATTCATACACTTCATACACGTAAAAATATGGCTGACTTCCTTAAGTAGAGGAGATGCAGAAAAAGAAAGAAGGTCTGAACAATTTTCCTCCTGACTGTCCTAAAAAGCAAATGCAATATGCAGAGGGAAAACCTGCTTGCATGGAGCGGACATATTTCTGGGCATCCATGTAGTTAGCAGAGGGAGGATGTTCAATTAGTCTCTTTACCACGAGCTCCCCAGTTAGTCTCCCTCTGGAAAATAGGTGAGAAATTCTTATATTCCTCTCAATATGTTAATCAGACAACTGGTATCACAGTTCTCTAACTGTGTAATACCAGTCCCCCTTGGCAGATATATTTTATTTGGATAATGATGTGAAATTTAAGATCTACGTTTCAATTGTACAGAGCCATAGGCAGTTGTCAATTTTAGTGACAGACATGAACCTGGAGCTAAATTCCTGTGCACAAGCAAAAATTCCAACAGGCGTAGCGCAATTCTGGTCCCTTAATAGAAATACGCTTTCTCCCATCGAGGGGCAGTATTTTTAAACTGTGCATTGCTTCTCCCAGCACTAGCAAATCATGAATGCTCCCACATGCTTCCCTTTTCTTGCAGTTTGGCCAGCTCTTGCCACAAAATCTGATGGTTGTCTGTCTTTTTCTGCCTAAAGTGCCCATTGCTCTGGCGCCAACGCACTGCCGGATGAATCTCCTGCCTTGCTTTTTTGTTGCTGACACACTATGCTCATTCCAACCTCTGCTCTTCCTGAGCAGGTATTATGATTGTTAACGTACATTACACCGTGTATCTCCTGTTCTGTTCAAAGTTTGTTAATTCAACATCAACTTCTAGATCCAGTGCAGAGGAGGATTTCCTTCAGCTCTAGCTAAAATCTTGAAGAGTTGTATAGTTGGGTAGTCTTTTCCTATTTTTTTCCACAGACAAGCAGTCTTTTCATGTAAGTAGTACCTATATAGTTTTAGATTCATTGTTACTATGGTTATTATTATTTTGCACAGAGTTCAGTTCACAAGAGCAGAAACCTCTTTAAAATTTGCAGATGCATCAAAAGCCTGAGGAAAAGATGAGTTTATTTTTATTCCCCCGAAGTAGATCTAATGCTACCGAAAGCTGTCCCCAGAGCTGTCAGTCAAAAGAGGAACAATACAAATGGCAGCAGCAGTAGCACAAAATGCCTCCATGGAACTGTACAATAGGCAAGGCACAGGGTTAGGACTCAGGAGGAGGGCTCTTTTAGATCTGTGGTTTTTCAGGTTTACTATCAAACCAAAAGGAAAAAAAAAGGCATCTGAAGTCAATCTAAAAGTAAATTCACTTTCTCTTTTTTCAGTATCTGATTTAGAAATGAAAAGATTTGAATTTCTTTTAAAATATATTCCAGTAGAACTAAATAGTTTCCAAAGAAACAGAGAGAGACGGCTAATCTGGCTGTTACTACTTCCAACAAAACGCGTTTGGGATGCCTGTGCTCCAAGGTGCACATCTCTTTTCTCATGAAATAGGAACAGAGATGTCAGCAAAATCTCTATGATTCAACAAAACACCATGGAGATGCTCGGGCTACAGCTTTCATCAAATCCACTTTGCTTTGTAGAAAAGTACTTAAGTATTTCAGAGAGCTGGGACCAGGGCTGTCTTTCAGGTACATCTCTCAAATACTGAGCTGCAGAATTATTTGCACACACCGCTTGGTCAAAATGATGTCTCCTGCGAAGCTGAACTTCTACAAGGGTGGATAGTGATAGGACAAGGGGGAATGATCTTAAACTGAGACAGGAGAGGTTTAGGTTAGATATCAGGAAGAAGTTTTTCACCCAGAGGGTGGTGATGCACTGAAACAGGTTGCCCAAGGAGACTGTGGATGCCCCATCCCTGGAGGTATTCAAGGCCAGGCTGGATGTGGCTCTGGGCAGACTGGTCTGCTGGTTGGCAACCCTGCACGTAGCGAGGGGTTGAAACCAGACCATCATTGTGGTCCTTTTCAACTCAGGCCATTCTATGATTCTATGATTCTTCAGCTGTGATGGGAAAGCTGCCTAAGGCTGCCCTTCAGCACAATAGCTCAAACAGTTAGGAAGTAGGAGACCTTTTCTGACTTGAGAAAAAGACCAAAACCATACTGTTTGAGGTGGGAAGAGACCTCTAGGCATCACAGAATCATAGGAATATAGAATGGCTTGGACAGCTTTCCTGCTCTGTACTAAGTGAAGGTTGTCCAGGACTGTGTACTGCTGGGTTGTGAGTTTCTCCAAGCATGGAGGACCTGCAGCCAGTCTGGGCAGCCCGTGCCTGTGTTCAGCCACCCTGACAGCAGAAAACAGGGTTCCTATATTTAAGCAGAATTTTCTGTATTTCAGTTTTGCCCAATGCCTCTTGTTATTTTTGCTGGATACCTCTGAAAGAGTCTGGTTCTGCTTTATTCCTCTGCATTTTGGGGCTATACACACAGATAAGATGCCCCGGAGCCTTCTCATCTCAAGGCTGAAAATAACTGCTCTGTTTCCTTGCAGTCTTTGCTGAGAGAAAACTCCCTAGAATGAGTATTTCTGTGAGAAGTTGAAAACTGAATGCTAAACTCTGGAAAAAATTTCTTATCTCCAGTACAGACTTGAAGATACACAAGCTAGAGCTAGTTGTAGGCATCTGCTGTTTGCCCACAGACCTCTCCTAGCAGCTGCCACACTCCTTTGAACTATGTAATAGCATGACCAGAACTAGGTGGTGACCATTGGCTTAGGTTCTTGTAGGGATTAGTTTGTCAGTCTATCTGCAACCAAGTCTCCAAGCGCCAGCTATTGAGAAATGGTCAACCAACCAACCTTCCTCATGAAGCAAGAAACACTCTGTGCCTATATGACAGACAAAACATTGGCATGCTTCCCCAGCATGATGCCTTGCTTTAAGCCACTCTCATAGGGTAAGGGGTGGGCACATGGACGACTTGCATTCGTGATCACTTCTGCTCCTGAAAAAAACTCAGATCCTCTGTCTTTCAATATGGTGACTGCCAAGCACCACATCTGGTGCAGGAGCGCTTCAAAACCTTGCAGATCTGCCCATTTATCAAAAAATTTAAGCACTGAGGATGCAGAGTTCATATTCTTTGGGGCCATATAAGAATTTACAAGTCCTGTTGCCATAAACTGCGTTTCATAATGAAGGTTCCTCATTATGGACACAATCCTGCCCTGTTAACATCTGTGGATGCTTTTGACGTAACTGTGAAAGCCAGAGTGGGACTTGCCACAGTGAGGAGAGTTTCCGGCAGTAATTAGACACAGTCATCTTCTGGGTTGCTTCTCCACAAAATGCCCAGTGCTTCAGAAGAATACAAAGTGTGTTAGAAGGATTTCCATTTTCCCATAGAACCAGGGAAACTGTGGGCTTTAATCAGATTTATGATTCTTTTGAACTAGATTAGTTGTTCCTGTTGCTAACAAGACCATGGTGCTTCTTGTCACGTTGGAAGTGTGATGTGCTTTAGCAAACCCGGATTTGAAAACAGAAGCTGGCAGGTTTTCACCCACAATTGTTTTGATAGTAGGTTATCCTTCCTTTTTTTTCTTTTTCCCCCATTCTTTCTTCTTCAGATTCCATCTCTATTGATCTTTAATGGCTTCCAGATGGGATCACGTTTGGCCATTTTATAGGCTGAGCTCTGAAAGACTAAGAAAATGCGGCGCACGAAAGCAGCCCATTAGCTAATAAAAAATAAAAAGGCACTGCAAATATACTAATAAAGTTTGTAATGTTGTAATATATTAAGGAGATGACAACTGCTCAGGAAATAGGCCTGGCCTGGCTGCATGGAATAACGAGGGAGCTTTAACAGCTTATGGTAGAGGTAACAGCTGTCGAGAAAGAGCAAAACATTGCTTACATTTTACATTGTAGATGAAACAATGCATTAACTGGCCTTCCTGCTAAGACCTTGACTGTCATCTAATCCAATAAATTCCTCTGTGGGAGAAAGCATCATCTTGCTCTTCTGGTTTATACAAGCTTGAGGATGCCAGCAGGAGAAATGAGTTGCTGAATGTTGGGATGTCGTGCAGATTGTGCAATACTGTTTATCCCAGCCACAAACGATTGGAGAGGAGACATTAAAATACTGTCTAATGCCTAACACACGTCTGAGAGTGTCTTGGTCCCGATTCCCATGTGCCTCACACACCGTGTGTAGCTATCATCACCACCATGAATGGAATGTAAAACATTATTAAACATGACTGTCAGTTTGCAGAAAGCAGAGATTTTACATGCACACACTAGCATGCATTCACATATGCACACATATTTTGTCCATGTGCATAATGTGCATTATTAGGTGATGCTTTTTACTGATCAAAACCATTTGTGCCATTATCATATATGTGTCAAATACTAGGCTTCTTCAGCTCTTATTGCTGGTTCTATTAATACAGCTGCAGAAGCTTCTGGAAATCTTTCTTGTGGAGTTCTGTGCAATATGTTCATTAGATAGACAGTTCGAAAATCTTACCTTCTGCATGCACAAGATTACCAAAGACACAGCATTTTTTTACAAAAAGGGCAAACAGAAGAATTGTTTTGCAGTAAAGTTATCTGAGAACAGCCAAAAATGTGTGTGAAGAATAAAGTGTCGTAGAAAAACTTCATCTTCCAGTTTATTTTGAGAAGTGCATAGGTGCATCGGCACGTGCATGTATTTGTTTGAATGTACATGGGATAGGAGAATGCCTATTCCAGAGCATTTTTTGTAGAATCATAGAATCATTAAGATTGGAAAAGACCTCTAAGATCACCAAGCCCAACCCCAGCCCACCCCACCATGCCCACTATGTCCCTCAGTGCCACATCTCCACATTGAATACCTCCAGGGATGGTGACCCCACCACCTCCCTGGGCAGCTGTGGCACTGCATCAGTGCTCTTTATGAGAATAAATTGTTACGAATATCCAACCTGAACCTCCCCTGACACAACTTGAAGCCATCACCTCTCATCTCACCACTGTTACTTGGGAGAGGAGGCCAACAGCCACCTCACCACAGTCTCCTTTCATCCACTTCAGTGGTGCGGAATGTGCAACATGAGATGTTTTGGGGTGAGTGTCTGCATGGCCATGCACATGAGGGATTAGGATGCATTATAGATTGTGATGGAACGTGATAAAGCTAAAGAATAAGTCTCTCTCAACCCAGTATGCGTAGGTACTCAGAAAGAGCTGACTGGGTGTTTCAGAATATGGGTGTTTCAGAATAGATCTTCCCTCACTCTGAAAGCATTGCCAAAGGTGCTGTTGTCTGGTAGAACTGGGAGCAAAACTCACGTTTTTATCTTCTTATACATTACTCACAAATCTCTAAATTCTTTCCTTTGTAATAAGCTGTATTAAATTCCTAGAAAGGTACACATTTAGACTACCTGCCATTGTATTCTTTTTTACAGCGTCAACCCTGGAGACGTATATTAGTAAATACTATGGTTTCTTGGCTGTATTCTGTTTCATTCCTTGGAAATAATAATCACTTGGTTTCCTACTCATTTCTGGGCTCATAATTGCAGTCCTAATATGAATGCATTGAACAGCACTGGCTTTCCATGGCTGTACAGAAAAATGACAATAAGATTAAGAACGTGGGCTTGATTATAAAGGCACCATTAAACTTTGGCATCATCCCCTCAGTGCACCCCACCCCTTTCCTTCAAAAACAAATGGTGGCACCGTTTGTTTTCAGCTGCAGAAATCTTCATTAAAGTTGAGGAATTAAATATAGCACTTAACCTAATTAATTATGGTTTGATCATTTTGACACCTCCAAATGACTCAGCCACATACCTGGAAGCTTCGTCAACTCAATTGCATCTTTATTTTTGTTGCCTTTAACCAACAATGAAGACTAATGCCACTCTTTCTGGTTTTCAATCACCTCTACAGAAGTGCTCCCCTGGCAATGTGCAGGGACAGACCTAATTAATCCCTCATCTGCCCTGCACTGTGTCTATACATCACACTGGCAGTTGGAACTGCTGCTTGTTTTAAGGCTATTGCTGGAATGAAATGCTCATCTGTTTTTCAATAATTTTACCACAGGTGGTGATTTGTAATTAGAAAGGGCAGAATCCGAATTTTGATTCTTATTTATTTATTAGTATTATTATTATTTAGGAGGAGGGAAGAGAGAGCGGGAAAGATGGAAGGAGGATTGGGAATAATAACAGCAATTGCTTCTAAATGCTGGGGAGAAAGCATTAACTTCTGGCACCACCATTGACAACGGCAATATTTGGGGCTCAAGGAGAGAAAAGAACAAAGGTTTCCACTGATGTAGCTGCACACAGGTTAAAGATCAAGCATTTGCAGACGTTTACAGGGTTTTGTTGGGCAAAGACGAGCTTTGACAGCTCAGAACAAAGCACTGGGTGAGGAGTACCGCATCAATACCTTTTTTCCCCTTTTCCCTCCGCCTGCCTCTCCTATTAGCACTCTGCATCAAGTTGTCTGCAGACAGACTTCATTCAGGTGCACAGGTTCTTACACTCCGACATCAAATTTTGGATGTGTGATTTACCTGAAGGTTGGGTATGTGCCAGGACTGCTGCCAGATGTATCACAACATCATGAGGAGATAATTGTAGAAAAGACAGAGGTTTCACAGCAAGCTGAGTACCAACCAAAAGCTGATAACACATGTGGTTTTGATAGACATCTGTTTGCACTGAACAACTGGGGCCTGATAAAAAGAGTTTTGACAGTCTGCCATCTTAATGTATTTTAGATCATAGAATCATGGAAAGAATCATAGAATCATAGAATGGCCTGGGTTGAAAAGAACCTTAAAGATCATCTAGTTTCAACCCCCCTGCCATGGGCAGGGTTACCAACCACCAGACCAGGCTGCCCAGAGCCACCAGATTCTCCTGTACTTTCAGTGTTCCTAAAAGTAGTATCAGTAATGTCATTTGGCTGTGACAAGTAATCACCAACACTAAACACTGAGGTACCATGGTCATACACATTTGTCCAACCTGATATCAATAATGGTTTCAAAGTGTTATAGAAAAGGTTTGTTTTGCTGAATGTTATAGGTATGCTATGGGATGATTTTAAAAAATAAATAATAATTGGGTAGGTAAATAACCCACACTCATGATACCCTTTCATGATTTTATACAGATTTCATATATATAGCCTAATACAAGTTGCTTAGAGAGACTTTTTTGGAAGTACTTATATGTTTGTAGATACATGCT
Organism: Bambusicola thoracicus; assembly: GCA_002909625.1. Taxonomy (NCBI): domain Eukaryota; kingdom Metazoa; phylum Chordata; class Aves; order Galliformes; family Phasianidae; genus Bambusicola; species Bambusicola thoracicus. The sequence goes on along the minus strand of PPHD01011335.1, from coordinate 11,139 downwards.
AATGTCTAGCAGCATTTTCAAGAGAAGGTAGGATCTAATGCTTGAGTTAAACTTGTAGGAACTTGAAAGTGTTACTGAGCAGATATTGCTAACTTCAGTACTCTACAGCTCAGTACACTACCTCACATTCCTCTAAGTTTTCTCTTTTCTCCTACTTTCCTTTGAGAATGACATGGTGATATAGATAAAGGATGAAGGTTTCGATGTTAACACTTTCTGAATTGGCCTGTGGTGACTTCTAATGAAAACTTCCCTTCTATTTCAGGGTGAAGCTATTCAGCTTTGCATAAGGTAATGAAATATACATTAGTCAAATGAATGGAAGTCCATAGCTCTTAAGATGAGTATAGTCCTGTGAGAGATCTGGCTTCCAGGCCTTCCTTTGTTAACTGTTTTGTATAAATGGGAATAGTTTCAAAAGCAGAGGCCCATCTCACATCATCCAGTTGTTCCAGAAAGTCTTCAAGGAAGTAGAAAATCTGGTGCAGCCCTGAGTTCTAAAATGAGCAGAGATGAAACCTCTGTCTGCTAGTTATGAGGTGTTTATTTCTTAAGGTTTTACCCTAACAGGGGAAAAAAGGACTGACTAAACTCTAGCTTAAATTTCCTTATTCTCATTATTTTCTTGGCAAGAGAAGGGGAGTGGGTTCATCTGATGCCTCTGGAGGCACTGAGTATGGGATGCACAAGAGAAATTCATAAGGTTTCACCTAAGCAGACCCTCTATCTCAGCAGCGATCAACCTGTTTTTCAAGATTTGTGCCTTAAGCAAAGTATTTCTCTGGTTCTTTTCCATGCCAGTAGCCTTGGCACCTTCTTGTTTTTCTCATGCCTAGACCTAGCCTTGGCAGGCCTGTCATGGCTACTTAGCACTAGGAAGTTCTGCTAGTCCCAGCAGGATTTCCAGTGAGGTGGGTTCCTTATTTGCACTCAGAGTTTCTGAGTTTTTTAATGTCCTCAGTTCAACTCCCTCAGTTCTCCTTGATCATTCTCCTTGATCACCTTGACCGGTGACCTCATGTAGCTCATACAAGGGAACTAAAGGACACAAGTGCTCTGCCCTATGTAACATGCTCCAGCAGAAAGTGAAAGTTAGATCAGCCTAAATTCCTTGGGTTTGGTTGCTTTGTTTTTCATTTACTTTTTTTCTTAATGTTGGCCTGTAGAAATAGAAACGACTGGAGAGAAAAAGGTCTAGAAAAGATGTATCACCATATGGGAATCACAAGACAGACCCCATGAGCTTTTTCTCTCTCAGCTATACTAAAATATTGCTTTTCTCTTTTGTTTTTTTCCCTCTCTTAGGGCAACTTACCCATTTCTTGTTGCCCTGAAATCCCTTCCTATGTGGCCAGGCACTTTGTTTTAATTTTTTTTAATTAATTCAGCTCGGCACCCACACATCCCCTTAACCATGGATTTGTACACTCAAGAGAAGACACAGAGAGATGTTGATGTTTTTGGCTAGTATTCATGCCCTCAGTACCCTTTTTTTTTTTTTTTTTTCAATGAATATACATGTTTTCTTGGCTGTTTGTGCTGGAGCCCATCTGTTAGAATGGCACGGTTCCTGCTCACAAGTGGAATCAGACCCTTGCTTGAGGGGGTAGGTTTCAGGCAACGACGGGTTTCTAAGCAGAGCAGCAGGAGCCCTACAGGAAGGCTCTCCCATGTGTCAGCATGGGCACCACCTGCCTCTTTTCACATCAACACACCAGTTGAAAGCAGTGCAGTGAAAGCTGGCAGGGCTGAGCAGGTGAGGGGAGGAAGACATGGTACTCTGCCTGGAAGATTGCTGGTGTTGTCACTGTGTGCTGGAAGACATGGGACGTTTTAAAACAAGCATGCTTCTAATGACTGGAAGGAGAAAAACATTCATGTACAACAGCAATTCCTAGACAGTTTAAGGCATTAGCTTAGAAATGAAGAACTGATTTTGCTTCTTTCAGATGCACAAGAGACAAATGTTTTAAGGTTACATTGGAGTAAGGGCTATTTCTGGGTGGCTCATGGTGCACATGAATCATCTTCAGTCAGTTCAGACACTGAATTGTTATTCAGAAGAAATGTGAAGCGTAATGATGACTGCATAACATTTGGTTATCATTTAAAATGATTTTTTTCCCCCAGTTCATTGGAAAATTTTTAGTCATCATTCATTGGGATTTAACAGACACATATTTAAACAGTTCCATTAAGTTCCTCCATTTGATAACTCACATCTAAATGAGTGGAGGTTCAAATGAACTTTGGAAAAGATGTGCGGTGTGAAAATATCAACGAACAACTTAAAATTCAGTCCATCTGCTTTATCTGATTTACGGGGACAGAGTGTAGAAGAGAACCCTGGACAATAGGCTGCTTGCAGAAATTCTTGGTATTGATTCTGAGGTGACCTTTAGGTTCCCTTTGAGCTGTCCAATGTCTTTCTTTATCTGTTGACTTCCAGTTTTCATTTTTGTCTACTTTTTTTCATTTTCCTCCAGACATCTCTATTAGCTGTTGCTCAGAATGAAAATGGGGAAAACATAGGTGGTAGGAAACAGAAATGGAACCAGCAATACCAACTGTTTGATCCTATCTTTGGAATCCCAAAGCAAGCACACAGTCAGGGGGAAAAGAAAGAAGGGAAGAAAGGAAGGTAGACCCTCTTGAGACAAAATGAGTCATATTCCAAATAGATCAAAACAACAGAAAAACTGAAAGAAAAGAAAGGATTCTTCCAAATGAACAACAGGTATGCCTTGTGCTCTCTGTATAGGTGGTATTTCCTTTGACACCTGCATGGACCATTGCCAGGAAAAAGTGCAAAGCTATGCCACAGTCAGCTCTCAGAAGCAGCTTATTTCCTGCAAGACAGTCTGAGGCACTTTGGATAGGGCAACAGTGAGAATATAACACATAAGCTCAATTGGTGAATTCAATGCCTGTCCTCCTGACTCCTTTTACTCATGAGCCACAAATACCAACATGGTATTATGAGTAAAGGATTCACAGATCCTAGATCTATAGTTATTTTTTCTACTTTTTTCCAATATCTCATCCTATTAGAAAACAAGCTTCTGGTTTGCCTGATAACATAAAGCTGAGGAACTTCTTTCATGGTTTAGTAGCAACCTACTTCCTCAGTTAGCCTGGATTTACAGAATAATTGTCCCTATTCCTCAAAAGAGTTGCACTAAGAGGAGACTATATGCTATCTGCTTCTCTGACCTTGAGGTTAATAAATATTGTGCAAATATTTTGAGTTTAATGTCTGCTTGGTATTTCTCATCCTAGCAGTGAGAGACAGCTGCATTTTGTTCACCTAAGGCCTTAGAAAGGAGAGACAAATATTTTCTTCCCTTGGTGGAGAGAGAGCATAGTTCCTCCATTATTTCAGGACATTGGTAGGACAATGAAGGAATTGCATGTTGGCAACACACATTTCCTCTAGCCTCTGGATAAAGGATTTGAGTTTTGTGCATGCTGCCAATCCTTTAACGATCTTACACACCCCATAATCACCCTAAAAATTTGGAATAAAAGGGAGGAAAAAAAAGGACTGAAAAGGAAAAGAAAAATCCTGCAGGCTGCCTTAGCCAAATATCTTGGACTATAGTGTTATTTGATCATTAGTCTAAGTATGGATAATCGGTGTAATGCTAAATAAAGAAATTATACACTGAAATGGAAAATTCACTTGGTAGAAGCCCAAAGATTTCTTTTCTGGAAGCTAACACTCCCAGTGAAAGGCAAATGCTGCTCCCCAGGCCCCAGCCCCCCAGCCACTGTGCATGACTTATTGAGGTGCTTAGCTAGTATGTGTGTCTGTATTTACTTCTCATAGTGTTTCACTGCTAGGACTCCCCAGTGAAATACAGATACACACTATGCCAAGAATTGTTGAGAAATGCAGGAAAACTCAGTCTCCATTGTACAGAGTTAATTCAGATTAAACTCAACTCAGGTGTTTAACCTCACATTATCTCCCACTCAAGATCGCTCTTCCCTTTTTGTCTGCTTTAAGCAAGAACACTGAATTAAATTTGAAGAGATACTTCCATTCAGGTTGGTATTGCTAATATTTGCATTGAGAATGCCATTGTGGATTGAAGAGTATTTGCAAAACAGACTGATTTCCCAGAAGCGACTGGAAAAAAAGAAAGGATGCTAATTGCGGAAATACAAACACATCTACATAAAAAAGAGTAATTTGATCTAGAAGTATCTGCAATTGGAATAGGAGTATGTCATTGTCTGTTTTAGCTGTTTTTAACCAGAAAAGGTACAGAATTGTTAGATTTTAGGGTCAACTTCTCCCACTTATCTCTGTAGTAAAGATATTCTGGAGGGGAAATTTATTTCCCTACAAAGAATTTACAGTATAAAAATGAATAGTAAGCATGAACAAAATAACTTACTTTGCTAGGCTATACATGAAGAAGACAAGAATAATGACACCTTACCGGGCATCCATAAGTTCTTTACAGAGGGAGTGGTGAGGTGCTGGAACAGATGCCCAGAGAGGCTGTGGATGCCCCATTCCTGGAGGTGTTCAAGGCCAGGTTGGATGGGGCCCTGGGCAGCCTGGGCTGGTATGAAATGTGGAGGCTGGTGGCCTGCATGCAGCAGGACGGTTGGGTCTTGATGATCCTTGAGGTCCCTTCCAATCCAAGCCATTCCATGACTCTAGGAGTTGAATGAAGCCAGGAAATATTCTCTGACAGCTACAGTCAGGTTAAGCTCTGACACCTTATCAAACACTAAGATACCACTCCTCAGAGGATCTCCTCTATTTAAATGTGCCAGAGTATTTGATTGGACCACGGTTGTATAATATGGGTATATGTGAAATGAAGACAGACACAGGCTTTCTTTTAATAAGAGCAGAGCGATGATCATGCAGCACTATTAACTTTGACTTTAGAAACATAACAGACACTCATTTGTATCTGTCTCTTCCAGGTGCTTTTGGTGGTACCAGGACCATTACTGATTACAAAGACAAACTGTTCTAGTGATTCTCATATTTATCCTAAATGTACTACCGCAAGTGATGTGAACAAATTTTAGGTGATTTGCTTGATCTTAATGAAAGACCTTGTTAAACACTGACAATCAAAGTTCATCTGAAATTATGAGATAATTATTGCGAGCATGAAACTAAGTTTCTTTGTGTCGTGGAACCTATTGTGCCATGATAGCCCTTTTTATCTGTCCATCAAAATTTTTCCATATTTATTAGATTAGTAGCCTTTAAAGAATAAGAAACTACAGGGAAAGCACCGGTATCCCAGAAGTCCTCTTATAATGCATACATACCTTTCTCACTAAATCTGGACCTTCAACAGGTGACCACCTCCTCTTCAGTCTTACCTTCAGCACTGTCTGAACTCAGAGCTCCTGAATTTATCCAGCCAGAGAACGCAAGGAGAAATTCTGCTTTATTCCAGCAAAACATGTCCCAGAGCTTTAAAGTCATTAATAGAATTTAAATACTATTACTTAATTTCAGTCATTAAGTTTCTGTGTTAAATTTCAGCACTAGGCATATAGGACTACTTTCTCTAGGCTTAATTAATTTTGAGTCACCTCACCTGAGAGCATGGCAGCTACTATAATTTTGTGCAAATTCATGGTATGTGTTCATACTTTCTGTATCATTAAGTTGCTTACCTTGGATGTCAGTAGTACAAGAGTGATATAAGCTTTCAGTTTCAATGACTTACTTCATAAATGCAGTTCAAACACCTGTAAGATTCCTGAAGACACCAAATGAAGAATGAAGTTGAATTCCTCTATGAACTTGCCTTCCCACATACTACACAGTTACCTTCACACTATACACAAAATTGTGGCACAGTCACGTTGACATTGTGATCTCAGGTGATTTCTTTATATGAAAACACTTTGCCTAATGTGATGGGAGTAAAGCTGTAGACTAACCGTCTTTGTTTCCAGGTATTCCATTTTCTGAAGATACTTGCCAGAACACTGAACACAAAAAGCAGGGATCTTCTTCATCCCATAAACTAAGGTTATAACCTGCATGAGCAGTAATCAACAGTCAAGGTTTACTGATTAGAATCACGGAATCATAGAATTCCTCTATGATCACACTGAAGTTGGAACTAAATAAACTTTGAGATCTCTTACAACCACTAGGGAAGGTGATGACAGATAACCAGCTCTATATTACCAAAAAAAAAAAAAAAAAAGTCATAATCACAATCCAGCTAAAGAAAGAAATCTTTGCTTACCTATCCCAAGGATCAGAACTTACTGAACACACCAAAAGGAAGGATCTTGAGGTAGAGACCACTCCCTTGTGGCAGCCAGCCCTCAAATGAGGCTTAGAGAACCTGGTTCCACCCCTTCCGGTTGCACAGGTGAATTGCTTTCACCTGTGCTCCCAGGGCTGGTTGTTGTGTCCCTTCACCAGGTGCTCAGTCATTGGTTCAGACCTTGATTTAGCAATTCCCATACATAACCTAAGCTTAGAATGCTAAGTTAATCATTTAGTAGCGAAAGAAATGATACAGAGCCAGTATCATAGAATCATAGAATCACCAAGGCTGGAAAAGACCTCCAAGATCATTCAGTCCAACCATTCACCTAACACCAATATTTCCCCACTTAACCATGTTTCTTAGTATGAAATCTAAATGTTTCTGCAACACCTCTAGGGACGGTGACTCCACCACCTCCCTGAGAAGCCTGTTGCAGTGCCTGACCACTCTTTTGGAGAAGAAATGTTTCCTAACATCCAATCTGAATCACCTTGGTGTAACTTGAAGCCATTCCCTCTTGTTTTATTGCTAGATATATGGATGCAGAGGCTGACCCCCACCTCATCACAGCCTTCTTTCAGGGTAGTTATAGAGAGTGATAAGGTCTCCCTTGAGCCTCCTCTTCTCCAGAATATGTATCGTAATTTACATGCAGTAATGTATAACTATGTGCTAGACACATTGCACAACATACTAAGAGACAATTTCTAGATCTCAAGTGTGTGCCTCTCCTCTGCTTGATGAAGGTTGTGCAGGTTCAAGAACTCACCAGGGCCTAGAATGCATGTTTAGAGTCATAGAATCATAGAATGTCTTGGGTTGGAAGGGACTTAAAGATAATATTCACACTCCCACTGCCTATTGTGGGATAAAATAAATCTGGAGGTTGAATAATGACAGACTTTTCAAGGGTGAAACTTGTGGGAGTAATTGAAAGCCCAGTGGCATCCAACATGCATTTAAATATGAGTGGACAGAGGACCAGAGGACATATCCATAAGGTGCTTAGAGAGAGCAATCCTGAGTTGTCAGGAGCTCAGAGGCCTTTGCCATCTCTAATTTTAGATTCCTTGAGCTGTATGGCTTAGAGATACTGGGACATGCATCTAAATGATTCATGAGCTTCGCACACCCAAGGAATCCTTTAGCTGTCATGACATCCTGTAATAGCCTTGGCACCGACCAAGGCAGGAAAAACAAGCCATCATCTTACCCTGACTTTGCCAGAAAAGTCTCTAGTTTCTCCCCACTGATGAATGTTGTCATCTCTCCTGTAGTTCCCAGTGTGTGTCACTGGCAGAGAGGAGGTGGAGGGAAAGAAAAAAAAAAAAAAAAAAAAAAAATAGAAAAGAAAAAAAATCCTTAAATCCTAAAAGTCATCATAACAAACTTGCTGCTGAGTGAAGTTGCTGTTTGGCTGAGCGTGGTGACTGCTGTACTGTGACAGATCCTGTCAGAGAGGCACTGCCCCAGCTTGCAGGTGTAAGCATGACCTATCAAACTGAATGGGAGCTGACAGAAGGGATTTCTGCAACGTGAAATGGAGAGCTGACATGAAAACAGTGACGTGTGAGGGACTGAATCACCGCAAGCACAGCTGTCACAGATGATGTCCAGAGACATGACAGGAGAATACTAACTTTACTTGATGTCAGTTTAGTTGTCCTTTGTGTTTGGAAGAGTAACTGTTAGGAAGGGGAAAATTCTAAAAGAACAAAGGGAAAAAAAAGAAAAAAGAGAGAAAAGAAAAATTGCAAACACATCCATTTCATCCTTATGATGAAAGTAATTCTTTAATTTTCAATCAGTATTATTATGGGCACTTCTCATTTTTGACTGTGGATCGTTTATTATATTTTTTTGTTTGCTTGCTTTGTGCATTTTGGTTTTTTTTGTGTTTTTTTTTTTTCCCTTTTTTGGGGGGGGAGGAGGGATGATTGGTTTGTAGCACACTTTCTTCTGGCTAAAGCAATAGTTTTGTACAAACTATTCTAAGACATGGATTTTGCTCAGCCTACTGACAACGCTAAAGAAGATTCGCTACAACTGTTTCGATCGATTAATTACTCATAGTTCCATGAAGATTAGCAGGCAGTTATCTTTTCTTTTCTTTCCACAGGAATGAGTGAGTGTTGTCTGAGGATAAAAAACAAACCTCTGTACTAGGATATCTGGGATTTGTGCCTCACTGTATTAGTGACTTTCTGTATGGAAAAATCACTTCATACCTGTTACTCTTCCTGATAATAATTTAGTGGCTGGCAGCCCTGCTCTTGATGGAATAGATGGACTTTGAGGTCCCTTCCAGCTGCAGCCATTCTATGAACTAGTTCCTTGGATCAAGAACAGTCTCTTCCTTGTACCTTTCCTAGTGCAATTGAATCTCATTGACAATTGATGCCTTCACCCTGTGTTTTATAAATGACAGATGTCTTTTTCCATGTTGAGATTGCAACGAATGTGTAGAAAACTATTCACTTTGTCATGGATTGGGCCCTGGGCAACCTGATCTAGCGTCTCATCTAGTGGTTGGCAACCCTGCTTATGACACGGGGGTTGGAAACTAGATGATCTTTCCTTCCAATCCAAGCCATTCTATGGTCCTGTGATTCTATGAGTAAGGACTTCATGGCACAAATGGTGAAAAGCACCTGGGATGGTGATGCTGGATAGATGGTTAAGGACGTCACAGCGCCAAACAGAGCAGACTCATCAGATCTTACTCGTGACTCTGCCTGTGCCAAGTTGGATACTTTATTCTGACGTGAAAGTAATGAGTTGTGAGAAGACCATAACAGGCAGTCCTCGGAGCAGGAAACAGGGCTCCCACTACTCCCATATTTCTAGCTTTAACTGGAGCACCAAATACATCTTTCTAAGCTCTGGGGCAAAGAGGACTCTTCCCATTCTCTGGGACAAGAGTTCTCTGATGAAAATCCAAACATATATTCTCCTTTTAATTCAAGGATAGTTATTTATTGTTGTTTTTCTGAAAAGTCTGGAGGCAGTTCTGAGAACCACTATAGGACTGCTGAGATCAAGCATTAGGCATGGTCTAATTAACTGCAAAAAGGCTTCCATTCATTTCTCTGTTTTATTGATCCACCTCTAACTTTTGAAGGAAACCACATAAACATGCATGTATTCTCTCTTTTCTTCTTCTACTTCCTTTTTTTTTTTTTCCCCTGTGGAATTTTCTATCCCCAAATCATAGAATCATAGAATCAGAATCATAGATTGGCCTGGGTTGAAAAGGACCACAATGATCATCCAGTTTCAACCCCCTGCTATGTGCAGGGTCGCCAACCAGCAGACCAGGCTGCCCAGAGCCACATCCAGCCTGGCCTTGAATGCCTCCAGAGATGGGGCATCCACAGCCTCCTTGGGCAACCTGTTCAGTGCGTCACCACCTCTGGGTGAAAAACTTCTAATATCTAACTTAAATCTCCCCTGTCTCAGTATAAAACCATTCCCCCTTGTCTCACTCAACCTGAGTGGAAAAACTACCACGGTTTTCTGCTCCAAATCTTATCATGCATGGAGTGGGAATTCTTGATTGAATTGTCAGGATTATATATGCAAGGGGCAACCTGCATAAGGACACCAGTGAATCAACATTCAGTCAGTACAGTAAATAGCTGGACTGTACGCAGCGACAGCTAAAAATTTGGACTGCACAGGAAGCACATTTTCAATTACCACTCCCTTCTTGTAGCAAAGTATGTAAGACTGTACAACATAACCCTCAATTCTAAAGGAAAAAGTTTCTTGGTAGTACTAGGTCCTAACGAACTGTTGTTACCACCATTTCCAGGTCTCCGAACTCAGGAAGAATGGCTTGGATTGATAAGGATCTCTGCCCTATCACTGCAATGCTTGGACAGTCTACATCAAGATGTGGAGTCACATCACAGAGGTGCAAGTGAGCATCACTTTGGTGAATAGTAAACTGAACACAAGCCAGCACTGTGCCCTCGCAGTCCAGAAAACCAACCATATCCTGGGCTGCACTCAAAACAGGCTTGCATGGCAAGGGAGGGAATCCTGCCCTTCTGCTCTGTGCTGGTGAGGCTTCACTTGGATTTCGGCATCCAGATGTGGAGTCCTCAGGACAGGAGAGACAGAGACCTTTGGAGAGAGTCTAGAGTAGGGCCACAAAAGTTATCGAAGGGATGGAACACCTCTCCTATGAGGACAGCCTGAGAGAGCTGGGGCTGTGCAGCCTGGAGAAGAGAAGGCTGTAGGGAGACCTGAGAGCAGCCTCTAAAAGAGGGCTGTAAGAAAGAAAGGGGCAGACTCTTTAGCAGGGTTTGTTGTGACAGAACAAGGTTAGATGGTTTCAAAATGAGAGAGGGGAGATTTAGACTGGATATAAGGAAGAAGTTGTTTACAGTACAGGTGGTGAGGCACTAGTACAGGTTGCCCAGAGAGGTGGTGGTACCCCATCCCTGCAGACAGCCAAGGTCAGGCTGGATGGGCTCTGAGTACTGATGGAGCTGTGGGTGTCCCTTTTCACTGCGGGGAGTGGGACAGATGGCCTTTAGGGGTTCCTTCCAACTCAAATGATAGCATGATTCTATGATTCTGTGGTCATGGAGTCAGTATATTTTTAAATGCTTGAAAGAAAGGAAACTCCTTATTAACAAACATTTCAGTAATAGCTATTAATTATACTCCTGTCTTTCCCGTATTTGATATTCTGTCACATGAACAAAGCTGGTTTGTTGTACTTCATGAATGATTTCCAGGCACAAGATACTGAGAAGATATTACTTGATCACTGGAATATAAAAAGAGAGGGAAAGAAGGAAAGGGAAAATCTACTTCACATATTGATATATTACCAAATATATATATATAGGTATAT
>PPHD01011334.1:0-13294 GCA_002909625.1 Bambusicola thoracicus | reverse complement strand
TTTTTTTTTTTTTTTTTTTTTTTTTGTTAAGTTTTTGATGACAATTATGCAGGGCAGGAGTGAAACACGTGATGAAGTAAGATATGACATTTGAAAAACTCTTTTTAGCACTTTCTAAGCACACCTGAAAAACACTTCTGAAAAAATTCATCATATCGGAGAGGAGAACTCTCATTGTGTAAGTTGCAAACTTGGAGATAAGGAGAATAGAAAAAAATAAGGGATAAAATGTGATCACCTTTTGCTCATCCTTTTTGCTACAAAATGTGGCTACAAATCATCTGGACTTTCTGGATACTGTAAGAGATTTGTGCATTTCAATTTTGAATTGGGGTATTATAAGTAGATAAGATGGATAAGAAATTGTTGAAAGCATGCTTTTTTGGTGTCAACATGTACAATATGATGAACTGAGTTCACTTTTATGACAATTAGAAAACTTGATAAGAATGTCCCGAGTCTAGTACATGTGCACTGTGTGGGTATTTTGCACTCTTACAGCATGGAGAGGTCAATAATCCACTATCATTTTGCACTGTAGTACATTCCTGATTACAGGGGAAGAATTTTCTGACTGATTGAAAGGCAATCCTAGGATAAAATTTTGACCATTCATCCCACACATGTACACTTAACAGCAACTCAAAATGACGTATTGAAAGTTTGACCATTGATTTTTTTATTTCAGATTTATCAAATGTTAGCAAAAATATAAGGGACGTCATACATAGATACAGTTATGAGTCATGCATATTTACCATGTCAGAATTTCTCAAACTTCTTCAGCAGGTGAAACCCATTCTATTATAACATTTTCTCACTAGTGGGAATATTAAGTTAGTGTGGAACTTGACAACAATAGAATTACTTTGGTTGAAAACAAATGGTAAATCAGACTCATGCTAAAACACTGCATTCTGTGCCTTATATAGTCTCTGTTGAAGATGGTATGAAAAGCCATCAAGAATAATACACAATTTGGTTCCAGTTTACACTGGAAAACTGCACTGCCCATTATCCTGCTTCACATTATAATCAAATGTAAGTTGAAAGAAATAGGGGCATTTCCAAACTTGCTCAAAACATGATCTGGAATCTTGAGGCCAGATTTATCCTCCACTCGAATTACATCAGAATAAATTTGGCTTTCAATTTGTTCTTGGTTTTGAACTTGAGACTGGAAATATTGAATTGCTGGAAATGTTTTCAAGTCTAAGACACAGTAATCACTTCACTAACAACTAACACAGTTGTGAGAGCTCTCTGTGAAGACAGTTAAAAGTCTTGTATAGATTTAAGTTACGTAGAATAATTCCCAACCAACCAAAGTTTTTAACTTATCCAAACCAAACAAAGCTTTTAACTTATCACTTAAGGATGGTAATGTTGATTCCTATGCATAGGACATGTTGTTGCCAATATCTGCTCTGATGATAGAACTTAGAATTTCATTAAATGAAGATTGGAAAATCAGTCCACATAAAGGCATTTTCTTCCACAACATGATCTTCATTTATGAAGTTCAATAGCACTTGAAGAAAACAAGTCTTTGATATTTTCTCATCTACATCCTACAGAAAGGATTGGATTGCTGTAGAAGTGAAAGATTGTACCAACAGACAATATTACACAGCCAAACTGTTCATTATTTATCTGTGGCCCAACATCTAACATTTGATGAATGAATTTACAGCAAAATAAGGTTACTGGAAGTTGTTCAATTGTTTCATGTGGTTAGGACAGCTGTAGGCAATCTGTAGGCTCTTCTGCTATTAGAAACCTATACATGTTTAGACAGTATATATTTCATTTATGATCTGCCAAAAAATATATTAGAACTAAAGATCACTATATGAATGTTCCTCTATGAAATGTTTACAGCATAAGAGGAATTTCCCAAGACTAAAAGTAACCACAGTCATCTCATCTGCACTTTTCATGAAAATTAAGTCTCTCTGTCTTGAATGTGTCTTCTACATTCAAGAAAAGTCACTTGTTATAGATTGTCACTTGATTTGACCTGTTCTTAAACTAAAAAAAATTGTAAAGTCTTTAATGTCTTCTGTCCGCAAGTAAGATCTCTAGTTTTCTTAAAGCACTGATTCCAGGCTTTGAATTTTAGCCTTTTAACCAACAAAGATCATTCAGCCAGAACCAGTTATCATGGTTCCAGCACTCCACATGGTGTTAAATGGAAATAAAAGTAGTCTGAGGTTGACTCATATAACAATCAGATACATATGAAACTCAGTTCCAGTAATCAGACTATTTTGCCCATCTTTCTCCAACTCCCCATATGAAGTTTTCCAGACTTATGGTGATGCTTTCAGTTGTCACTTTCTAGCTTTGCATCTGTTGTCAATTATTTTGTCTTTGTCAGCTGTTCAGACAGCATCTAAAAATATATTAACATATCCACTTGCAAACCTTTCTGCACAGAAAGAGCTGGAATGTTTTTGACAATAGCTAGCTCATCATTTATTCCAAACCCAGGAATGAATCTCTGTCTTTCATTCTGTCCTGGAGTCCTTATAAGTAAAAACATAATGTGACAGATGACCTCTAAGGTTTGAAGTACAGGAGAGCGCAGGGGGCTTCTGATATGCATGGATATAAACAGGTCAAACCAAACCAGCTTGGAATTTTAAGGATTTGTCAATTGCAGACGTAAGTTATTTTTGCCCATTTCTGGTGCATTTCTAATTGAAACAGAACATCCTACACTTCTGCTGTAAAAACCCATAAACAAATTCCTATCTCATTTCTTGCCAGAAACTATTTTGACATTCAGATAGATCAAGATACCAAAAGAAATTCATTCATCCATGGTGTCTTGAGGAGTGCTGGTGCAGTTTTAATTACAATCCACAAGATGGTACAAAAGAAAAGCTACAGTCAATGTGCCATAGCCATCCACAGAGCTTGCTTTGCTTGCCTGGGGCTTTGAATACCTATTGCATTTCTACATCTATGTATGTTCTGTGCTGATAGTTAAACAAATAAAGGCCATATGTTTCTGTAAAGATACTAATTAAAAAATCAAACTGCTACTGTTGCACACTTGCTTTAACATTTTGTGATGATTATTTTCCACAGTGCACATGAAAATCAAGCAAGTTATTTTGTTCTTATCATATCTTAGCATACTGAATGGGTTCCCATACCAAGAGGATGCTAGTTCTATTCTGTATCCAGGTGATCATCATTATTACAAATTCCTTTTATTCAGAGGAAGTCCACATAGTTGTACAGACTGCTAGTGCAGCACTTGTTGTAATCATTGCCTTTCCAGTTAAGCATGTGTGAAATGTTTGTACAGTTCACTTCAAGAATTTCTTGTTTTGCAAGTTCACACAAAACACCAGAAATGTCTCACTGATATTGTACATCAAAAGGGAAATGGTGATAACAGATAAATGCTTTGATAAACCTCACTGGGGACAGATTCCGCTAATGGCAGCTTGGAACTGAGCAAATGCAGCTCAGGTGGGATTCTCCGAGCAAAGTTCAAAGATGTTATCTATGGGTGGATAAGTTATTGACAGAGCTTGGGACTGCAGAGAGCATGTGCTTATTGTTGGAGCTGCACATGCTAAAATCTAATGCTCAATGCCTATGGTACTTGCCCATTTGTACTTTCACTAATGAAAATGCTATGGAGTGGCTACCAAGTAGCTGCTCCTTCAGAACAAACTAGGGTGCCTCCAGGTGAGGCATTCAGAGTCTCCTCCTCACTTGTCATTCTTTTTATTCTTTAAGACTTCAGAGGGTAGAATGAGTTATACCATATCATATATATCATATAACGTATCATATATTATAACAGTATCATTCCAGTCATAGAGGTTGTTGTTAGTTAGATGTTCAAGATCTTGAGATTCAGAAGACAACATTAAAAAAAATACCTAATACCCCAATTTTAAAGTTTCAGCTTTGAAAGGCATATAAAATCGCTATTGCAGATTTAATAGAATTTTTGAACCAACCACAGTATCTAATACAGAGAAAATTAGGAACTTAGGCCCTTTTTAGAATTATACCACCTATGTAATTGCAATTTCCTTAAACATCTGACCTTAAGTGAACAGGGAACCAAGGTGATACTGGTTTTCATGAGAGCTTGCACTCCAAGATCACTTAGATGATGCCAAATGACCATAAAGAGGATTACAGAGAAAAGAACACTGCCATGTTCTTAGCAGAATACATTAAGAATTCTAAACAGACTGTTGCTGTAATTATGCTGAGTTACTATTTGGGTAGGCACTGTGGGGAAGAAAAAGGCTTGATATTGTATTATCTGTATTTTCTATGTAATATCTTTTCTTTTGTTTTTTTTTCACTTTCCACTTTACTTTGATCATGTACGCTCGTTCAATATTTTGAGTAGATTTCATTTTGAAGTGCAGGTTCAGTTGTCATGCACAAGTCGCTGAGAACATATGTGTCAAGATAGAGTTTGAATACTCAAATACCTTTTAGATCACAGTAATGATCTTCTCTAAACCTGAGACCAATGGAAATCCTTCAGAAAGCTGCATGAAGCTTGGCTCCTTATTGGTACCACTTTTCAGAAATGGCTTAAATCTTGCTGCATGTCAAAACCTAGTTCAGTTTGTACAAGAGTTCAAACCAAATACAAACTGCTATCATTTTCAGTCATCTGGAAAGGAAAATGCTCTTAATGCAGTCCTGGTAAAGGATATTCCCCTGAGTTTTCTTGCTCTGAGCTACTGTAGGCAGTTTACATTTACAAAAGAAGCTGTGTGAAATGTTTCACACACAACGTCTAACCTTCTGAGCAGTTTAAGGTAGGACTTATGTTAGATTATTTTGATGCATTTTGCTAAAACTTAACACTTTAACAGTAGGAACTCCTTGATCCTGCTTCCTTTTCTCCTCCATGCACTAGTTACTGTGAGAAGCATTACGCTTCTGAGGCATTTGCACTATGAAAATCAAAAGAAAACTATCCAGCAGGTCAAGGCATGGAAAACAGTAACAAAACACCTGCTGCTACTCCATAGGGAGAGATTTTTCACTGAAGTAGAAATCACTTAGCCGAAAATCAAAGCACTGGTGGAAAGTGTGTCAAAGCAGTTAAAACCAGAAAGGCTCATAGAAATGTTTTATGAGAAAGCTGTAGCCTACAGTGTTGAACTCTCACAGATAAACGTGCAGAATTAGTTAGCCATTTTGTCTCTTTCATTTGCTAATCAATTTCCCCCTCTACCAGCCTATGACAACTTGTAGGCCTGCACATTTGTTTCATATGGTCGAAGAATGTTTAACCCCCTACTGACCCCCTTGTGTTTGCTCTCCTTCCCTCAAGGCATGGAAGACTTTAAAGTAGAAAACTGATGAATGAAAAGAATTAATCTCTCGGGGGCTTTTGTCATGAAAGCTTGAAAGGGGATCAGAACGGTCTGACATGTTGACAGCTGAAGTCAAGAGGGAAATTATGATATAATACAGCAAGTCAAAAATGTTATGTGCCATTTTATCCAAAAGACAAACATAGTACACATATTACCTTCTTTTCTTTCTGATTGCTCTTGCTACTGGTAACAACAGTAAATGCTGTGCTGGATCCGGCAGTCTTGACTCAAAGCAACATTCCCTTTTAAAAGATGAAGGATACTCATGGCTACTTCTAAAGAATAAGGATTTGAGTTGCTCAAGGGTGGGTGTAACGTGTCGATGAGCTTCTTCTGACTTTTGTCTTAGCCCTTTTGCTGTCTCCAGTGAAACTTCGGTTGCTGTTACTACTCTGGACAATTCTGTTCACATTTTGTCCTCCTCTAATTTATTTTGTTTGGAAGTTGTGAGGCTTCAGCTTGATAGATTTCAAGTTTCTTCCCTGAATACAGAGTTTGCCAACTACCTCCATTGGCAGTATGAACTTGATAAACTTGTATAAACTTGATTGTTACTAATATGCTTGTTCAAATGATTTTTAGGATACTTTTCATATTATTTTGAGGTAGAGATTTGCCTAGCAATCCTATAAGCAATGAAGACCAGAATAGATTTGTAACTTAAATGGTAAGTTTGTATACATTTGCATTCAAAGGTGACATGTTGTCTTCATTTCATGCTCCTGAAATGTCCATTAGAACAAACGAAAGGGTATAGGTAAACTACAGCAAAAATTGCACAATTACATTCCTTCTGTTCTTACTCTTTTTTTGCTCTACTCAGCATGGCCAGGCACGGCCACAGCTATGTTCATCAGCTCTGGTCAGTGACCCCAAACCCAGATACATTTTCACAGGGGTGTTTTACTTCTGTGGTCGATTTTCTGGTTAGCATAATTTCAGGAGCTCCCAGCTAGCTGTGCCAGCTACAGCAAATTGAGAGACATTGCTTTGAATTTCTAAATTACACTGCAGTGAGCCATTGTGAATTTTTGCCTATGATTCTTGTTCTTGAGTTTCCCTTTAAAGAAGAATATGTGAGAATGAAGCCTGTTTTACTAACAATGAGACAGTCTGGTTGCAGAGTGAACTGTGGAGGCTGTGCAGCATTGACTGCCTGGTATGAGCAGAACCATATGTGCCACAGCAGCTGAAAGCAGTGGTGTATGCTGTGTATTTGTGCAAGTGGTACCCACTGGGAAGGAAGTGACAAGCCAGTGACTTCCTCCTTCAGGTGTGCTTCTTGGCTTACATTACTGCAAGCTGTTACTGGCCTTCTAAAAATGAAAGCTTTTCAGTAATAGGCAGTAATTACAAGGTACGTCTTTTGAAATCCAGTGGAAAATAAGTGGCGGACAGGGATGCTTGCAGCGATGCTCCTGCTTTCAGAATTGCTCACAGCCTCAAGCTGCAGGAAGCATTTGGAAAAATCCCTCAAACGTGGGGTTTGCTTTACGGGCAGTTCTGTGTGGAGCCAGGAGTTGGACTGGGTGATTTTTGTGGGTCCCTTTCAACTCGGGAGTATTCTGAGATTCTCTGCGTTCCTGTGAAAGCTGCGGGGATGTGAGGCCGTTTATCCCACTGACCAGCAGATGTCCCCATTGTCCCAAACAAATACAGCTGTCTGAGTAATGAACTTTGTCCAATTAAGCTAAAAAGAGATGTACTAGGTATTAAACAACTCACTGTGAAAGAAGAGCGTTCAAAGTGTTCATATTTCTGCTCAGTTGTGCATATAACTGACACTGGTTGTCTTACCAAAGCTAAGCCATTGATACAAATAGCTGACAAAGGGATGTACCTTGGAAATGAGAGCAATGGGCAGTGAACAATAAACCTCCTAGTCTAACATTAAGATGAATGTGAAGACCATAACATCCTTGACTATGTATGCACAGATGTATATTGAAGGGAAAACAATCGAACAAAATGGGATAAGCTTTTCCGTATTCATTCAGTGATAAAAAGAGTCCGGAGTTCGTCAGCTAAGATTTGATGTGTGACTTTGCTGGCTGGAAATAGAGAATGCTTGCCTTCTAAAAACTACTGAAGGGTGATATCTATTTGTTTCTAAAGTAGAGTTTAAAATCAGTTTTATAATTTGACCTTTCTGTGAAGAAATGTAGACCAAGATTGTAACCCTGCAATGATCATGAAAATATTTCTACTTATAAGACCAGTTCATATTCTGGCCACACTGTATAGTGTCTAAACACCTTCCCTAATCACAGGATGCTGTGAGTAGCTCATATCATTGTGATTAAGATTGGTGCATAGCCCTAATCTTCTCTCTGTGTGTGTAGAGGTCGTTTTCAGCTGAGCTGTTAAATGTTTATCAATAAAATTAACCACATTTTTTCCTGAGTTGCTAAAATGAAATGGGCCTGGTTTCTTCCTCAGTCCAACTGAAATGCCTCCAGAAATGAAGCAGGTGATATTAGAAAACTGTAGTTTGGTAAAATGAGTCCCAAAACTACAGGGCTTTCATGATTTTCAACATTTTGCAATTCTTGACAAATGTAATACTCCCATGTTTGAGAATTGTAGCAATTGAATAAGAATACTGAGCTGCACAGCAAACAGAATAAGAACTTTGCATTGTGTGGAAAATTGAGAGCAATATCAAAATGGAAACATTTTTAAAGGGCAGAAAAAACCTCACTGCTAGCAGTTAGTTATGAAAAGACTTGTTGGATGTATGGCTGTTCTTATGATCTCTTACTATACAAGACAGCCTTTGCTACAACCATAGCAAAATTGTTTGCATAGCTGTGTGGGTACAAGTCATCTTCTTCATGGAACCATGTGGTTGATATGGAGTGAACTTGGAAGCATTCCCAGGAGTCCTGAATCCCAAATCTGATTCTGTGCAAGCCATGAATACATTTTTTCATTGAGAACTGGAGAGTGTGCAAAAAGAGAGCCTGTATGTTCTAGCCAGTGTACTAAAAGTGCAGTTGCAATATGACCTACAAAGTCCAGCCACATGAAATATTTTTTTAAATCCAGTTTTAAACCAGCAAGTTTAAAAGCAAAATGAGCAATAACCAAAATTGAGCGCATCCCATGAAGGTTGGCTGCTTGAAAGCAATTCTCAATCCATTAAAATGTGATTTTATGCTGAGAAGTGGCAATGTTAAAAAAAAAACAAAAAAAACTGCAAAGATTAATCAGTCATATCAGCCATGCTTGATCCAAATACATGATTCTAAAGCCTTCTCAAAGCCTTGCAACTCCTTATCTTTTAACAGAGAACTGGCCATCCTTAGCAAGATAACTTTTGGCTTCCTTTTGTCATTTGTTTAGACTATGACTGGATGCTCATTTGGGTCCTACCCTATCAATGGAAATTCAACTGCACTTAGTGGAAATAGATATCAAGGAGGCCTGAAAGTTGAATTGAGCTACACTTACTCTGTTGGAAGCTTCACAATGACAATAACCTGGTGGAGTCTGTTTTCATATCTGTAGTTACTTACTATATATCATTCCAACATCTTACTTCTCGTTACACGTATGAAGAAAAGAGTTATTTATCTGGATCTTTGCTGCTCACATCTCTGATGTACTCTTGAAATTATTCTTAATAACTAATACAGTCTGGTGCTTATTCTTAGTACATAAATTTTGTTCATACCCTGTCTTTCAGATAGATATCTCAATAGATCTTTACAAAGAGAAGTCCTAAAATTAGAAGTGTGGAAATAAAGTATCAAAGCACCAAATTATGTTCTATAGTTGCTTTTAGCTATTATTACATTTGTAAGCATCTCAATTTTTATCTGGGTTATAATGTTGCCTAAAATAGCTTTAAGACAAGTATTTAACTATGAAAAGTAACTACACTGTGAAAAAAAAAAGTAGAGAAACGGGCACAGTCTTGAGGTTAAAAATCGATCCTTCGGACATATCCAACTCTTAAATTAATTTCAATCTTCCACTAAATAAAATGGGAGCTGGATAGAGCCTGGAATGCTAGTTTCTTATATAGCAGCAATATGAGAAATACCAACCTGAGGTTTTTGAAAACACAATTTAAAATTCATTTTAAAGATTGATATTAAATATATTGACTTAAAAAAATACAAATGTCTTGAATGTCTTCCACTCAGCTTCAGATAGTACTGATGTACAAATTCATAGTCTTTTCACTGAATCAATTTTAGTGAAATAGATTTCCATAAATAGGTTTGAGCTTCATGTTGGGCATAAGACTTTTGCCAGTGATTTGGAAGTTCAGGTCTTAAATTTTCAGAATATGAAAAAATATACTCAAAGTCAGTAGTATGCTTAAGATAAACCGGTATGATGAAAGGTTGTTAATGACCTAGAAGTTCTTAAGGCTTAATGGAGCATATGTGATTCTTCTGTAGCTGAGGGTTGACTACATGTAAAGATGAACACAGAAATGCACATATATACTAATATTCACATTTTTCTGTGCAAAGTTCTTACATTTGCAACTTGGTAAGTACCTTAGCATTTGCTCCAGTTTTAGGTAAGACTGCTGTGATCAGGCTATTGGTAAATAATATGTCTTTGGTGTTTTCTGACATGATTAAAATGATAGATGTATTTGTATTAGCTGCAGCTAAGCCAGACAGCTATATATGAATCAAGTTGACATCTACTGATATTTTAGAACGGTTGAAGTATAATTTAATAATAACCAAATGCTAAAAAGATGCAGTTTATAGTAATATTGCTGAAAAAGAAGTACATATAACTACCTGGAAGGTATATCACACAAATTGTCTCGTATGTTTTAAGTAGAGCTATTGATTTCTTGTATGAGCTCTGAAATGATACTGACAAGTGCTGCTTTCCTTCCAGAATTACTTAATATATCTCTTCTTAACTAGCTGCACTATGCATGAATCACATACTTTTGTCCTTGACTTCTGGAGCTCAGACCATCATCTGTTATATTATCCTTCCTGTTTGAGCATATTTGGCAAAGAAAATAAGCAAGAAAATGATCCATTTTCTTTTCCACTACTCTGGCCTCTACTTCAGTTGTGTCATTCTCATTCTGTCAGGTGAGATCATTATTACACGTCTTATCCTGGACAGTTTTTCTCATTTGGGGTGTGTAGGCTTTGAAGCAATCAGTCAGAGGTCAAATTTGGCCAAGGTGGGACTTTTTCCAAATTACTCCCGGAAAAGGTGAGACCAGTTCCTGAAGCAACATGCTGTGAGTGGAAAAAATTATTTGATGAGAAGCTGTAATATTTCACTGATCTTCTGTAAGGCAGCACTATGTAGGAAGACTTGAGAATAGGCAGACTAAAAAGTAAAAATTGAACAAATGTTGTAATGAGAATCCATCAAAGTTAGCTCTTTATTTGGAATATTAAGCTGAAGTCAGTCTGAATTGCTCCTTAATAAGTAAATGACTTTTTGATCATATGATCAGAGTTACTGTTGCATTATGGAGTCTGTTTAAAGTTATTTTTCACCAAACAGGCCTGAATCACTGTCCTCAGTCCATCATGGTGCAAGCTTGACATCAAACCCAGCACTGGATTTTCCTTTTCCTCCTGAAAAATCCATCTTGATCAATAGCTCAATCCTTAGTCAAAGTAAACATAAAGATAACTAGCATCCAAATTAAAGTGGTTAATCTTGCAGGACATACCTTGCTGTATTTAAGCAGCAAGCACCAGCACAAATCATAAATGGAAGTTACCTAAGCAAGTGCTGAACTATAAATTATGGAGAACGCAGTTGCCTGTATGAAAGGCAATCTTAAAGATTCAATTTTTCTGAAATAATAACTTAAGTCAGAGCACTTCTGTTACAGAGTAGGAGTTGTAATTGTGTTGCATATACACTTTAGACATTGACCTCATGTCTCAGACATTCAGCATACCAGAGGCTTGGTTGCTTAGCAGTGAACGCTAAGTGACATATTAAGTTCAACCAAATGTCAGTCATTGCAATGATGTCATGTTGTCCAAAACCCATTAATTGCTTTGAAAATTCCCACAGTAACTGAAAATCTCAGATTATCTGCCTGATTTAATAGCCGCTCTGTAATTGAATAATGGATCTCATGCTGTTGTTTTGTACCCTATGTACTTTACATACACATTTTGATAGGGAAACGTAGGTGGTAAATACTGGTCTTGATGAATCTCTACTCATTTTAGAATTACTGCTAATTTTAATAGTATCATTAAGAACAATTCCCCTAATCTTAAATGTGAAAGGCCATATTCCCCCACAGTACACGTTAGAAACTAATATCTGATACAAGTAATATGCAAAAGGATTGATGGAATTACATGACCAGGAGTTGGAGATTCTGTGCCAAAAACTCTCATTCCTGTTTTAGCAAATTTCAGAATTCTATGGTAGAGGAAAGAAAGTTTAGCTTACTATTTTAATGACTACTACTGATTCAAATACATATATATTTTTTCTTAAGCTGGGAATGTAGAAAGAAAGTTGGAAGGATCTTAAGTATCTGTGAACTGAGTAAAGGGCATAGTTAAATTCTGGAATGGTGTTTGGACTTCACATTTTGTAAACCAAGTGTGGGAGGTGAGGTCTTTCATAATGACAAGCAAGTACATGATACAGGTCTGTTTCCAGGTCATTTCTGCTTGCTCTAAACCCTTTTCTTGGCCTTCTAGGAGAGATGGCGCAGAGCCCTTATTTGGTGGTTTCAACTGCCAATCTCCTCGTCTACATTCTCTCAAAAGTCATCAGCAGTTTGTGTAATTTACAAGATCCATCCTCAGTGCTGCTGAATTTCATTGGGTAACACCTAAGTACAAGAAGAAAACTCCAAATTTGTACTGAAACCTGAGAAAATAATTCTTCTTAAAAAATACTGCACAGAAAGCCTGTTGCATTCCTGATGGATGTTTTACAATCTCCGTGATGTTTCTGAAGTGAGAGATCGATCTTTCACTTTAATGGATTAATTTTCAGCAATTTTCTACTATGAACCAGTGTTAAATATTCAGACTGTTATTTGTTTCCCTGGTGCTGCCCTGACATATGGAGTGGGTATAAAAAAGAAAGGAAAGAAAAAAGAAGGAAAATAAATAAGAAAGACAGAGAGAGGGGAAGAGAGAGAAAGAAAGATTAAATTTGTTCAGGCTTTTTATAATTAAGTATCAGGCCAAATTTTGTTAGCAAGAAAACAATATGAAATTGTTTGGACTATCTATCAAATTACAATAAAGAAAAATGTCTGAAGCTGCTAGAAAAGAAGTATGATTCATGGGACTTTGAAATTAAACAGAACTGCACATTCTTTTCAATATAGAGCTGTGTACTTACAAAGAATTCTCATTTGCTCTGCAACTATACATGCTGACAGCAATAGATGACCTGTTGTATCTTCAGTTAGGTTTCTAACTTGTCATCATTTTCGACTGTTATTCTTCACATGGGTACAGGACATATTCAAACAGAAGTCTAGAAACTGGCTAATCTGTGGTGCAGTCAACAGGCTTTGGAAGCCAGTTTCTAGAAACTTCATTTGTTGGGATACCCCTCAAAAGAATGGTAGCGCCAGATGGAGAAATGCTATAGAGTATTTATTTATTCAGTCAACTTGCATCTTCCACAAAAAATCAAACTCAATGTATGCCAAGTACATACTGTGGGAAGCATTAGATTCTAGATCAGGAACGGTGTGGTGAGCAGGACTAGGGAAGTCATCCTGCCCCTGTACTCGGCATTGGTGAGGCCTTACCTCAAGTACTATGTTAAGTTTTGGGCACCTCAGTACAAGAAGGACATGGAGGTGCTGGAGCAGGTCCAGAGAAGGGCAACGAGGCTAGTGAAGGGCTTGGAAAATCAGCCCTATGAGGAGAGACTGAAGGAGCTGGGGCTGTTTAGTCTGGGGAAGAGGAGGCTGA
>PPHD01011333.1:5917-18906 GCA_002909625.1 Bambusicola thoracicus | reverse complement strand
ATCATTATATGGCAAATGGAAATGTTAAACACTATTCACAGGGAGACACAGATGGCAAAGTGCGAGTGATACCAACACAGCCACCACAGCAGATACCTTCATTAATCAAGGCATCAGTGGACCAGAAGCTGTCCTAAAACAGTTTCAATGTCAGAGGTAGGCTTTAGGATACCATGTGGTCAATACCACTTTACCCATTTTGGTGAGTATTTTAGAGTTATGCCTTGTGATGCTATTACTTGATGGAACCTGTCTGATAGTCTGTGGTGAGAAGGGAACAAGATCTAACACAGTGTAGTGTTTCCCAGATTTTTGCTGTTATTACAAGTGAAGGTATTTGCGCTTCGAGCTCATATGTTTCCAGTTGGAGGTTTTTTTGTATTAAAGTTCAAAATCTAGTGAACATAAGCAATGAAGCAATTTAACTGGAACAGGCTGTGTTTGGTTTGATAATGTGAGATATTCTTTACACATTGCAGAATGCTACTAGATCCTTAACCCAATGAAATACTTTTTTTTTTTTTTTTGCCATTATAGTGAAATAATGGAAATCTTAGGAAGCATATCATCAGCTTTCAAAGCACCCTTCAAGTCTTTGTAAGTTTCTCTCAGCTGAACCTTTTATGGTTCACTCGTCATAGGTTTGTTCCTGCTGTGTTTACCATTCCTATAGCTGAACTGCCATGCATGCCTGCATATATCTCTATATATATGCACATACACACACCTGCCTCCTTGGATTTTATTAATGCAGCTGTGTGAGAGTACATAAAAAGGGATGTCACGCACGTTGTTTACACGCACTGCAAATGTAATAGCTAATGAAGAGACCAACATTTGGTATGTTAATTGTCTCATGTTGAGGCAAAGACGATGAAGCAATGGAGAAACAAATTCAAGTTGACAGCACTGTATCGGTTCTGGTACCCCAAAATAAACGGCTTCTCAGAGGGGAACTATGGCTAACCTAGAAATTGAAAGCATGCTGCAGCAGTCCTTATCTGAAGGCAGCACAAGCGTGCAGTACATGTGTAATCACACATGGATCTTATCTCTTATTTAATTTTTAATTGACAAAGATATTTCTTGTCACTTTCTTGAGGTGCAAAAGCATATGTGCATAGATTAAAAATACCATTAAAGCCTAGGAAAATATCAAGGAAATGGGGTGTACTTATGCCCAGCACCTAACAGTTTAGTCTACATTCTTCTCCAGACTGTTTTTCTCTTTTCCTTCACTACTAATCTTCTTATCAAGCCCAGGGAGGAGCACATCAGTACTAATGGCACTATAACCTCTACAATCTTCCCAATTATCTTTCAGTTCTTACTGGATTCACATATGGAGAATAGAACTATCTAACTAAATCCCTCGTGACAGCCATAGAGAGGCTCTTCAACATCTAAAGGAAAAGGTAAATCTATCAGCATCCGATTCAAAAGCTTTCTACTTCTAGTTCAGACATACTGAGAGTGGGGGAGAATCAACGGTGGAAACAATTTGTTCAGCATATTGGGATTCTCTGTCTGTATATGCCTCTTGCTATAACTAAAGAGGTTAGCAGCTCTCACTCCCAGGACTAAAACACTACGACCAATTGTTGAAACAAGTGTTTTGTGTTGGCATTCCAACTAGTAGATGTGCTTTCTGTAATTGCTTTGCCTATTTAGAGGAAGGCTGTCATCACTTATGCCTGCTGGTGCATAAATTTACAAACATCATGCAAATGCACTATTTGTAATAAAACTGACTAATGAACTTTAAAGGCCAATTATTTGTACATGTCTGCTGGCTCAGAGTAATCACACATCATTCAGATTTACACTTACACTCCTTCTGTAGTGCAATTTTAATCACTTTTAATCTATGGTTCATGGTAAGTATCACAAGTAAAGCTGGATGGAAAAGGGATTTCTCAGTCTGTAAAGGTCTGATACTCTGAAGGTTATACAGTTAGGGTAGAAAACAAAGCAGATCATGGAATCTCTTTCAAAATATATTCTGCAGTCTAAATGACAGTCACTAAAATCCAAGAACCAAGTGGTCCAGGCTGGACATGGGTCATCCTTTGGTGAACATGCACCTGATCTGAGTATCCATGGATAGTTGCAGACAGTTTTGCTGTCTTTACTGATGGACAGGTAAGTTAAAGGTCTGATGGCCCACCCATAGATTTTTTTCTACATTAGTTTTCCTACTTCTCTTAATGTTTTCTCAACCAAACTGGGGCTATCCTAGTTGTTGTGAAAACAAAGGACTATAACATAACTACAGAAATCATAAAGGCCAGGCTGGATGTGGCTCTGACAGCCTGGTCTAGTGGCTGGCGACCCTGCCCACGGCAGGGGGATTGAAACTAGATGATCTTTGAGGTCCTTTTCAACTCAGGTCATTCTATGATTCTATGATTCCAAATACATAAAATAGTTACCATCAGGAGCTAAAGACTGTCTGTTAGCCAAACAAAGTTGTCTCAGATTCAAAGCTCTCCTAGCTCTCACTGGTCTCAGACCGGGGGAAATCTGCTACCCAGGCTGAAATCACTGGCAGTGATTTACGCTATCAGAGGAGCAGAGTGAAACTCCCAGGGGCTACTTGTGACTCCATCACTGACCTTGGGTAAGTCCCTTGACTTCTCCATGTTTCATCTTACCTAGTGCAATGCTTAACTGTCTAGAGCAAAGATTTAGAAGTTTAATTAAGCTTTGTAAAAACATTTCAGTCCCTGAATACTAGACTCTTCTCTGGTTTCATTGAATCTTAGAACAGTTTAGGTTGGAAGGGAACTTAAAGATCATTGATTTTTTTGTTTGTTTGTTTTCTGTTTTCTCTTGCATCAAAAATAACAAGATGTAAGCTATTAGAAACAAACACTGAGACTTGCTGTGCTGCTCCCCTCACTCATTGCTCAACACCTCTCTGTCAAGTGCCCACACTCAGTCTCACTACTGCTGAGGACTGCCTTTCCTGCAGTGATGGAGGTGATGGTGAGAGATTGTCACCTACCTGATGCTGTGTGTAGTGACACTGAAGCCCCCAGGAAATTCTCCGAGAGTACAGTTTGTTAATGTCACCACTAAAACTCTCATTAGAAAAATCACTGCTAAGTGTAAATGCCTTCCATCTCTATACTCCTCTCTCTCTCCTCAGAGTCTCATATTTCCACTGGGAGCCAGGAAAGTACAAGAATCTGACATATTGTCATAATAGAAAGAATTAAAAGAACCTGCAGTTGCTGGCTCTGGGGAGTGCTAAGTCTTTATTTTTTTTCTCTTTTACCTAGTAAAGAAAATGTTAAAATTTCACCTCAGGAAAGACAGGAAGTTAGAGAAGGGTGGGTGGAAAGATATGGGAATAAATGTCACAGGTTCATTAGGAAGCAATACTAGGAAGAATAAGCTAGAAAAGAATTCAGGTGAAAAAGCAATTGAGCATTTTCAGAAAGCCTCAGGCAAGTGGAAACCCCTGCCTCAGTAATACACATGTATCAAGGAAGACAATATCAAGGGACACTTCATTAAATCAGTTTTTATGTGATTGAGTGTGAATCAAATTATGCCATTCCTTGCACAGTTGATTGCTTGGTGCAACAATAAGGGTTTCAAGGAGGTGAGGGTGAAGGGACTTCACAGGGAGACAGTTGGTCTGGGCAGAGAGGCCAGGCTGGGTCCCCTAAATCCAGTGTCTCTTTCTAAGCTGATCTCTCCTCTCTCAACACACTCATCAATTCATCACTTTTCTCAAAATTCATTCCTCTCTAGTTTTATTCAATATCAGTACAAAGCAACTCAAGGAGACTGAGTGACACTTCAAATTAAAATACCAGCAATGCCCTGACAGCTGATGTATTTCCTTACATCTAATCACAGCAGAACTGTCTTACAGTGTGCTGCATATAGCTTCAACATCCTGAGAAAATGCTGATAGAGTTAGCCTTGGGCAAGAGAGGGGTTTGAGCAAATAAGAATTAAAACTTTTGAGAACTTTATTCAGCTGTGACCTTATTTGCTATTGATTCTTCCAGGTCGGAGTGTTGAGGTCTTTCTCGGCATAAATTTGATTTCTAAACAGTAACAGAGTTCCAACTACTGCAGAGAGGTCTCTCTGAAGATTACTGAATTCTGGAACTCCCCCCTACAAAGGTTAAATATTGTTGCTCAAATGCTTTTAAGACCTTTCATCCAAAGGTTGCACAGCAATAAAGTCCAAAATAAAACAGCCCATAAAGCAACTGAGGGCCAGGTAACTTCCTTCCCAAACAGATCTTCCCGTTCCCAGTAGTTCCTTTCCACTTTTTCTAAGCATGGTTTCATTATAGTAAATAAATAGTAGCTCATATCTAGAAGCTCCCATTCCTCAGATCTTTTCCCCATGATCTCTCAGCTTTTGCCACATGAACAGCAGATTATCACAATCATCTGACATCCTTCTGGTCGCATGTTAATCTGCTCAGACTTGCATTACACCTACATTTAAAGGGACATCAGAGGAAGCTTGCTGATGTCAAAAACAAAGCATACTCCTCCATTATGGGTCCTGCATGTGGGTAACAGATGATGCTGTGCTCTAGCAAGCTGATCTGTTGGAAACAGAAAACTCTTTGTTCGTGGGGCTGTGAAGAGAGCTCTGGTTTGATGTGACAGAAAGCTTTCCTTCCAGAAAGCATCCAAAAGGACATCCAGTCACTATAGATATGTTCTGTGAGACACAAACAACCTTTTAGATATGGGAAATTTATCTGAAGAGGCGAAGGAAATTACAAGACTCAAAAATAACTTTACTCCATCCAACAATTTTCAGTCATTTCAAAAAATGCAATAAACTATCCCATATCTTCCTGATCCATGGGAAAGAGATGTTTCTGTCACCTCTGGAGTGCAGACATTGCTTCCCTGCCCTTCTCAGGAATCTCCTCTTGCAATGCATGCGGGCACAAGGACAGGCATGTTGCCATCAGTGCATGTTTCTCCCTGCTCAGTGTGTTCATGTTCGTATGGTTACCCAGTCCCTCTTGCAGAGGTCTCACCAGGATCAGAATAAGTATCCAGGACACAAAAAGAAGGCAGCTTTCCTGCCTGCTGCCCAGATGCAGCAGTATCATAGTTGAAACAGTAAGTACAAATGAATGTAAGCGGGCATTGCAATTGCAATTTAATTTACAAAGGAAATCAGCTGAAGAAAAAGGAAGACCTAATGGCTGAGAACCAAGCCTCATGCAGTGGCTCTGCTCCATGGCTGCACTCCCGGGACGATGGCAGCACAGTGATGGACTCCAAACCTTGCTTGGCAAAAGAGCACTTTTATTTTACACTCTATTTTTGCTGCCTTATCTAAAGGCATGAGTTAGAGAAGCAGCCTCTACTTGGAAAGCAGAAGCTATTGCAGTAATAATAAGCAAACAATCCTCCTAGCTCTTCAGGTGAAACTTTAGTGTGCCCCATCCTTCAGATCCAGAGAATTTCCTTTCTGGTGGAGCAAACCCATAATCCCTGTCCGAAAGAGTTAACCCAAGCAAAATGAGCCTCCAGAGGAAAGGACCAGAAAATGGTCGAATAAATCATTTGTATAACCAGCATATAATATGCTCTGATAAAGAACACTATGCCTTTTTTTTTGTTGTTGTTATTATTGGGCTCAGTTTTACATAAACATAATCATCAATCACGATTTATTTAGATTCTCACACTTCTAATGTTTGCATAGGCTATACATTGTTTATTATCTAAGTTCTCCTTATTACATCTTTGGAGACAGCTTCTCATCCCTTACACTATGTCTGATTTACCACCAGGGAACCGTTATGGTTTGGGGTAATCCTTCTCCCAACATACAGCTATACCACAGCCTCCCAGTGGCAATAACAAGCCAAGACAGCATGCACGCTATTTCCCCTAACTGCTGTCTGCGCAACTCATAAACAACAGTAGCAATAACATTTCTTCCCTCACTATTTGAAAACACATCCTTTTCCTCAGTGCTATCAACAGAACTCAACATAAATGTAAGTGTCAAAAGCATGCCAGAGACAGCTACGTTTCACAGAAATGAGAATGATGATTCCAATGCTATTTTAATTCAGGAAACAGTTTTTAAGTAATTTTTGGCATTTAGAAACAATGATGTACAGACATAAATGAATATAAGTGGTTTACGTTTACTCGTTATTAAAGTAGTCATTTTTCCATGGCCCTGGGAAGAAAGCTAGTTCACTATTCTGCTCAGTGGTTTTCTTTTAAAAATTCATCTAATTTTTTGAACAAAATCATTTTAAACAAACAAATAAAATACCAATGGTACTATTCATGTGAAGATTCCATAATGCGTGGCAGTTTCCCAAAGGTGCAAACAGCCTGTCCCTTTTGTGACTATTAACATCTTGGTCTTACACTTGGACCTGGGGGCATCTAAAAATAAGTGTAAAATTTTAATTCACCTTTCACCTTAAAAATGTAACACAAAGAATGCTGATAACATACATTCCAGTATGAGCCCTTAGAAGCCAGTCATCTTTCTCTTAGATAGCAGCTTTCCAGTTTCTTTCTTGCACAAGTGTTTACGTGATCAAAAGAGTTTATATCAGCCTTTCAATGAAAAGCAAGGCACTTGGTTGCAATACAAGCTACAGCGTGATTCAAATACTTAGGCCAGCCTTGCACAGAGGTCAGAGAATATTAAGAAGGCATTCGATGGAGTGAGCCCTGATGCTCTCTCCAGATTTATGGCTTTAAGAAGAGCAGAACAAGGAAAGAGCCCTTCTGCCTTGTGTAGAACGTGACGTTTCAAAAATTGCTTCTGCTCACTTAGCAAGACCAGTAGGAGGATGCTTTTCATCTGCAGCCTCTCTAGGATGCACTGAGCAGAACTTTGTAGAAAAACAACTCCCCACTCTTCCAAAACTTAAAAAAAAAAAGATTAATCTCACTTTAATTTGAGCCCAAACCAGGTCTAAACAATTTTTCCCCAAAGGAGGAGTTCACAGATTGATAAATGCTCTAATGAATACAGTATTTTCTGGGATACAGGAACCCAGCTTCAGATTTCCTTTGGATTCAGGAATTTGGTTCTTACCTATCACAGGGAATGTTTTTATATGCTGGTCAGCCATACTCAGGAGTCTCACTTCCAAAAATTTCATCCAGTAACTCTATCCCAATTTAAGAAAATTGAATTTAAGCAGTTGTTGGCAAATTCACCAGTCTTGTCACACACACAGCCCTGAATGAATAACCTCATTCAAGATAATCCAAGCTCAGGTAAACCTCTTTTTCCATTCAGGGACATGCCAACTCAGTACAGTCTCACACAACTGGCACGCTGATTCTGCCAGGCAGGCTGCTCCTGTAGCTTCTCATCCACAACCTGTGCCTTTGCTTTTCTGCCTTGTTCACAGAATCATGGAATCACAGAATTCTAGGGATTAGAAGAGAACTCTGGGGATCATCCAGACATATCTCCCATTAAAGCAGGTTCCTTGGAGCAGCTTACACAGAAAAGAGCCCAGTCAGGCATATCTCCAGAGAAGGAAACTCCACAGTCTCTCTGGGCAGCCTGTTCCAGTGCTCTGTCACTCCCATGGTAGATAGGTTTTTCCTCTTGTTTTTACTGAACTTCCTGTGTTCCAGTTTCTGCCTTTTGCTCCTTGTTCTATCGCTGTATACTCCAAAGAGCCTGGCCCCATCCATACAGATTCCCTGTCAGCCTTCTCCCAAGGCTGAAAAGTCCCAGGTCTTTCAGACTTCCCTTGTGCAGGAGATGTTCCAGAGGTCCCTCAACATCTTTGTGGCCACTTGCTGGACTCTCTCCAGCAGTTCCCTGTCTTTCTTGTACAGAGGAGCTCAGAACTGGACACAGGACTGCACCAGGGCAGAGTGTGAGAGGGAGATCACCTCTCTCAACCGGCTGGCCACATCCTTTCTGATGCATCCCAAGACACCATTGACCTTCTTAGCTTCAAGGGCACACTGCTGGCGCATGGCCAAACTGTTGTCCATCAGGACACCCAGGCCCTTGTCCACAGGGCTGTCAGAACTTCTTGATGGAAGAGCACATTTCCTTTACCTCCGCAGCTGCCCCAGTTTTGATCTGTTCCCTGATATTTCCTACAAGTCCTCTGGACTTCATGAGGCCTGATACTCCATGTTATGGGTTTTGGATAGACTGCTGCTCTGAAACTTGGAGCAAGACTTCTTGGATATCATGGATTATGTATATATATATACAATCTTAAAGATATGTTACATAAATCTGTGTGCAGCATTAAGGAACATCTGTCTTGCTGCTCACATGCTCTGAGTCAGAGATAACTCCATGGAGACAGCAAGGGAGCTCCTGCTGCATCTGCCCAGGTTTCATGTAAGCAAGGCGCATGAAGACAAACACGCAGGGTGAGGGAGCAGGACAGTGCTTGTGGCTTCAGCCATCCCATACTGACCTCAGAAATGTAGGTTGAAGCTGTTCTATGTCTGCCACACTCCCTTCTACCTCAGATGAGCTGTGGCCAGGACCCCATTTCACCTCTGTGCACACTCCCCCTGCAGCAACTTCTGATTAGCAAGTGCACAGTGTTACTGTTAGACTATTTACAGTGCTATGAGGGGGAAAAAAAGCAAGAAAGAGGTCAGTATATTGATTTTCACATGATCCTGACCACTTAGGAGAAAGCATAATAGGAGTTTTATTTCTCTCCCCTCCTTTTAAAGTTCAGTCTTTGAATTATTGTTCTAGTGAGTTTGTTTTGGTTTGCTCCTCAAGGTGAGACACCACAGTAAATTTCCCCTTTAAAAGGCTTATAGTACATGAAGTTCAGTTGTGCACTGTGCAGTTCTTTGCTGAGCATGGAAAACACACAGCAATAAACTCCTTGGCTTTGGCAAATTCTGCATCTTTGTAGGAGAAATATTGTCAGGGCCTAGTAAAGATTCACTGGATTGGAAAAAAAAAAAAGAAGAAGAAGAAGAATGAGAGTGCTGAGTGCTAGTAACATATATGTAACCTGAAGTGTTAAAAAGGCAGATAACTTAAATATTCACTTTCCGTATGTAGATGAGTGAATAGGAACAGATAGCCAACATCAAGTTAAATGAGACACAGATCACAGTGCTCATTCACAGCAATTTCCTGTGTCCCCACTCCACTCTCAGTGCTGACTATCTTGTGATATCAGAGCTGGCTTGGTCCTGGCTTTTCTGTTTAGTTTTATGTTAGTTTTATGTGGCTGGAGCAGCATGAACCTCTATTAACTGAAGTTACATCCTATGCTTTGCAGTAGTAGCTGTGAAACATAGAAAAGTCCCATAGGCTGTACAGCTAGTTTCACAGCCTTGGTGTATCTCACAAACCAAACAACCAACCAAACAAACAAAAAACAAACAAACAAAAAACAAACAAACAAACAAACAAAAAGAAAACCAGACAGATCTGTTTGCAGAAAACTAGAATCTCTCCTCTGTGGACTAGCTCCTTCTACCAACCATGACTCCTAGGAGAAAGAAAGATCTCATACACAATGCACAGATGAGATTGTGTTTCGTCATCTTTGTAGCACTTGTAATCAAGCTTCCAGTCCTTCCTGTTTTGAAGACAGTAATTTGATACAGCTGTGCTCTTGGCGCAATGTAGTGATGTAAATCTGAGCTTGTCTGGTTACTTTGGCCCTTAGCTATAACTGAACTGCACTCTGCATTTCCAGACCAATGCTGGTTTTTATATAAGCACTTCTGATGAAGGTTTGATTACTACACTTTCCGAAGGAAACATTACAAAACAAATTTCTTGTTTTCCCCAGTTCCTGGCCCAACAGGAGTCTTCTCCTCTCAAATCAAGATTAATATAGAAAGTTTGGTATGCAGGCCAAAACCAAAATATTGTTGTCAAAGATTTACTACGTGAAAGCCACGTAACAGACTACATGTGACTTATGTAACATTAAATTAGATTCTTATTATTACAAATTAATGGAAGGAAACATAACATTACAGGTGTGTGTAATATCTGAACCAAATACATATTAATCTGGACCACTTATGGACTCACTGAGATATCAGTGGCCGTAGCCAGAGCTACCAAGAGATGAGAGGACATTCCTTTAAGGCCAACATTCAGAGCAACTCCAGCACACCCCACCAGTCCTTCTCCACATCAGTACCTCCTAAATATAAGGAACTGAAGTAGGCAATGACTGAGCAACTGAGAGAAGATGTAACATTAAATAAAACTGCTAAAAAAAGGCCCAAAAGCTGTGTTTTCTGGGTCCTGAAACTCAACTATTCTATCTGTAGTAGAGCTTCTGGCTGGATTTGTCACCTAGAAGAAAATCCCTCTCTGAAGGTGAGCTACAGCTATACTGATTGACTGTATGTACACTTTCAACGCTAAAAGCTTGCTGAAAACTTTTAGGTCACTTTTAGGTGACTTAAAACACCACTACTCCTGACTTTTTTTTCCTTAAAATCTCTATCTAGAATACAGAGTTAAAGCCTAAGCTGTGGTCAGCAATTAAGTAAAAATGAAGTTCTTTGCTTATTCCCAATATTGGTATCCCTTGCTTACTCCAGTTTTGACCCTGGCATTCACTGCTGTCATTACAGGTTATGTTGTCCAGGAATTGGCAGAGGTCTGGCACAAGGAGAACCTATCACATCACACCATGATCTTTGTTTTGCATTTCAGCCCTAGAGGTTCTCCATGTTTGAGCCTGAGAAGCTGTGAAAGCCAATCCTTGATCAGTTTTCCAAGAGACAAACACTACTCAGAGATGCCCAAGTGTTTTAAGGAAGAAAGTTCCCTACAGTGCTTCACAAACTTTTTCCAGACTGACCACTGGGCTATGGCCACTTTTCATGCAAATGATGATTGCCTCCAGCTTTTGAATCATTGCATGCCATTTTGGCTGAAGTGGAATTGGAAACTCACCTTCCTTTTACTTGCTTTAATTTTCTGTGGTCTCAATTTATTTATTTTTATGTGAGTGATATTAAGCAATATTGGGCAATACCTTCATAGCTATGTCACCATTCTTGCCAGTTAACATTATTAAGGCTGCTGTTAATTTCTTCCCCCTGCTACGCATTCCTGCTGCTTTTGGAGGTGAGGTGGGGGTGGAGGCTGGTGCAAGAGCTCGTGCTGTGCTGAGCTGCATGAACCACATTAGTATTTCAGTGGGGACTATTCACATCAAGCAGCTGCTCTGTCAGCCAGTAACATGCCTCACACGTCTCCAACAGAGCCAAAAATATACTTGTGGATCAATTCAGTTCCCGCTGAATTTTATGGAATGCTTTCCATTGATTTCTAATGAGATTTAGATCACAAACATTTATTTCTGCACAGAAGGCATGTCACTAGCCCTCAAGAAGGATAAACTATCATGCAGTTTCTTCTTTTTGCCCAGTGCTATTCCCCCAGCTTATGCAAATAATGACTATGTGGTGTAAATAGCAAAGGGGACCCTCTGATCCATAGAGTTCAAGCCTGGCAGCATTAGTTTCCCAGCCCCATGAGTGTAGCTATTCAATATTATAACATTCAAAATAATTATACCTTTGATATACTTCATTTGAAGTTGCAATGACTTTCTTTCATGAACTCCTTCTAATTATTGTACTTGAAGTGACAAATTAAATGTCATTTGAAGCAATTATACAAAATACTCAAAAAAATTATACATAGGTATGTCAATTAATATAATTAAGTCAAAAGTTACATTTCACAGCTGATTCAGCTTTTCCATTACAGCCCTGAAATTGCTCATGAGTTGAAAGCAGCATTTGAACAAATCTGTAGCAAATCTGAACACTAAAAGACTTTTATTTTTTTGCATTTATTTGAGAAGTTTGGAAAAGCATGAGTAATTCTACATCAATAAAATGGAATGATATAGTATTTTTTTTCAAATGCTGTTAGTTTTTGTTTGTTTGTTTGTTTGTTTTTTTCCATTTAACTTCAAGAATTTTCTGTGTCAAAGGCCTAGAAAGAAACACGTTGTTCCTGAGTCTCCACTCTTGCTTTGTGGATGGAAGAAGTAAACAAATGCGATCTATGGGGATTTACATATTAGCTTTTGTTTCACAATGGGTAGCGCTTCAAATGCAGCAGCAGCATGGTAACCTGTTGCTGTCTCAAGAGCCTCTAAAATTTTGTTATTCTTTCTTGATCCACTGGTTATCCAGAATACGGGCTCCATAGACTTTTCTTCCTTATAAAGAAAAGCAGGTGATGAAGACCTTTCTTTCTAATATGTCCTGCTCTCAGAGGAAAGGCTAAGATCTCTAGCTCTGTGCCAGGCAGCCCAGGGGACTATGCTCAGTGCTCTAAGAGTCCTTTACTCTCCACTCTCAGGTCTTTCCTTAGGACTGTACCGGCAGTGTGTGCTCCTATGTTGCATTCACACTTCACAGATTGGTGCTCTTGAAACACTAGAAACCACCTGGTCTGCTCAGTTAAGCACTTGCTCAACTTTGCTTTATTCTGCTGTTTTGGTTGACATCACCTGGAAGAGTTACATGACGTTTACTAAATGCAGAAGTGCTGATCAGTTGTCTTTAGCACACAACATACCCTAAACCCTTTCTGCACATCTTTGTTCAGTATTAATAGAGAGCAGCCAATTCTACTCAGGGGGTACCTGTACCTGATAAGTGGTGCAAAGGTGCAAGAGAAAAACTGTGATACTGCACAGAGGGTGCATGAGTTACCCACAGGGAAATACAAAGGAGCAGACAGCCCCACTCAGCCACCTGGGAAATGATACTGCAATGGCTATGTGCCACAGGTCCCTGAAAACAACACTGAAGCACTGTGCTGGAAAAAGCAGATTTCTTCTAGTAGGTTCTTTTATTTACGGCATTGTCAGAGAACAAAATAAAATCACTGATAGTGATGCTAAATACAATCCTGTGACCTTCTCATGCCTTCCACGATTTCTTAGATTTTCTTATGCTAAAACAATATAACTGTGGTCCAAAAAGGCCTGCCTATAGCTCTGAGAAAA
>PPHD01011332.1:6290-18906 GCA_002909625.1 Bambusicola thoracicus | reverse complement strand
GTACAGAACAATCACACTATATTTAAAGTGCTAAATGTACAGCATTGTGGAATCTGTTGTCCTGTTTCTCAGCTCCTGAAAAGTTTTTATCCATGTAAGATGCAATCAGTTAGAAAACTGTCCCTGAACATTTCCTCAATTAAAGGGAAACGCCAAGCAATTCTCTTCCAGAAAAGACAGATTTCACATTTTCAGTAGTGTTATCCCCACTGGCAGATGAGACATTGAAGAAAAAAATTTATGGAGACTAATGTTGAGAAATATGAAGAATCACAAGTAGGTATTTTAAACAGAAGAATGTAAATCCTGTAGGATGTTGACCACCAAAAATCAAGATGGCATTGGTTTGCTACTTCTTGCACACTTAAATTGCAAAAGCAACTCAAACACTGACATTTCATGTACCCATCTGTTATAAATGTGTGTTACCCTATAAAATGTTATGGAAATTTCCTTATCTATTCCACTACTGAAAGTCTGATTCTCAGCTTCTGGAAAGACATTCTAAAAACACGTTATGAATCTGCAGAATTTGGTTCCAGTTCATTACAAAAACTGCAGCCAACTGAAGTTAGCAGGTCTATTTAGAGGTCTTACATCTTAAGGTTAAGCATTATTTCATCTCACTTAGACTCAACTTTGATGCATGTGATTTTTAACCTTTATTAAATATTAAGCATTTTCATGCAGTATTTTCCACTTTACGTGCAATGTCAGAAAGCAAGGTTGCACCAACTATTTACAAGCGCTACAAGAGCTCTGAACGATACCAAGAGGAAAGGCAGTAGAGGATAATGAAAAGGAAGGAAAGAGCTTTACAGCCATCAGGGATATGTAAATTACGGGAATAGTACCCAACTCTTTACTAGTAAAAGGTCATTTGTATCTCTAAAAATGGACTGAAAATAGGGAATTACCAGGATTCAGTGACAGACTCTGCCTGACTGATGACAACTGCACCAGCTTCTTTATACAAAACCTGAGATTAACACTTACTTTGTATTTTCCCATCTCCCATTCCTAAAGATCTACAAATACTTTTCTTTCTACAAAATAAAAGCAATGACAATAAATCTTTCCAAGCTCAGCACCATACAGAAGAAATGTAATTCCTATTTAAAATAACTGGCCGAGTAGAGAAGCTGGGAGATGCATCACTGGATGGGAAACAGCAGAGGAACTTGTTGTGCTGTTGCATCCATTTCTAGTAAAACAAACAAACAAACAAAAAAACCTGTGGGGCAGATTTACAACACCCCCCAGATTAGAGTGTAAGAGATTAGCTTTCTCTTAAAGGAGGTGCTCTTTTGCCAATGACCAGGACTGCAATCCAATACAGAGGAAGTACACGGTGTTATTGGTGGTGAAGAGTTTCTACAACCGCGTCCCAATCCTTCTTGTTTACAGAGGCGTGAAAAATCTATGTCATCGCTGCTTATCTGGTAGGCTCTGATTTGAATCCTGCCACACTAACGTCATTGGGCAAGGGCTTTGCTAACATTTTGTTTCCCTTTACTTTGCTTTCTGCAAAATGAGACCTTAAACATTTTTCCTATTTATTTCTGCTTCTGCTTGCTTGCAATAAAAACAGTTCTCATACGCCACTGGTAGGAAATATCCCAACAGCAGGAAATCAATATGGGCTTTGATCATGAAATCCATTCATTAATGGGCAATTTTTTTTTCTCTAATGCCTATCTAAAAAAATTTGCACGTTTAGGAAAGTTTCTGCCTGGACTTAAAATGCAGGTAAGCCCATTTAATTTGGAGATCTATTTGAAAATTAAAGAAAAGAGTGAGTGCAGATCCTTACTCACTGCAAATCAGTATAGTATAAACTTTAATGCTTCAGGAGCAATACAAGTAGATGAAAGCTGTTTGGTGCTACTGAAAAAAATCAAGGAGAGCATTCAGTCTGCCATCTACAAGTTAAATTTGGTATTTCAACTGTAGGTAGCATCACAGAAACACAGTGCCTTGTTACACAGCACTAGGCACTCGGCTCAGCACTCACTTGGAGAGCAATGAAAGTGGAAGAGAAAAAGTCAAGAGGAAAACAGTTGCTTTGAGACAGTCAGTGGCTTGCATTATGGGCTTCAAAAAAAAAAGGAAAATAAATATTAACAGGTCTTTTTTTAGAATTTTTTCTAGCTGTGCAAAACCCAAAGCACTACATGAACTGCTTAATACAAAGAATGTTCTTTCCCTTTTAATTTGGCCCAGATCCCCAGTGGCATCCTGTTTAAGCATGGACACAGTTTTGTTTTGAGAGTTCTGAGCTCAGTGACATTTTTGAGGTCTGTCTTCCTTCTTAAGCTATGCTCCAAAGCATGCCTAGGTTTTGGTGGTGAGATTATAAGGTCTGCAAATATGAACAGTCAGCTGAAGAAGAAAAGATAGAGAGAATTAGCTATAGCAGTGAATCTGCAAACTGATACCCTGCTGCAATCCAGCATCAGGGGAATGAAAATTAGACTGGAAAAGGGAGCTACAGGAGATTCGCATCCAACCTAGGAAAATGTTTTTGCTTATTGAAATAAAAACTAGCAGGGATAAGGAAGTGGACTTTTTTTCCTGCAGAGAAATTAAAAATGAATTTTTTTTCCGTGTCAGGGAAAAAAAAAAAAACAAACAAAAAAACAGATGTGAAAGCTGTGAATGGTATTTCTCTGCACTGTTTTAGCTTCATGTTGCTTTTTTTTTCCCTCCAGGACAGCAAAGTGTTTGCCCTTTAAAAGCCTCATTCCCCTGGCACTTCTACTCTTGGGTGTTTTTCAATAGTGCCACAAAACTTTGAATTATTCAGAGAGATAGGGAGGGGAGAAAGGCAGCAGTTTTGAAAAGTACCGTCATAATTACCTGGTTTTGAGTACTAACAAATCACCACCAAAAGCATTCACTGACGTATTTTGGGAAGAGCAGTTTAATGAGCCAATACCTGGGGCTGATCGGTGAACTGAATGAGCACAACCACATCCTCACGGCAGAGCAGCTGAGTATATCATTATAATGCACGTGTGCATACACAGGACTGCAGAATCCTGATGTAGTTAAACACAAAGGATAATGCAACTCCTTTGTGAACTTCCTATGCACAGTTCATCTTAGCATCTAAAAGCATCTGGTTCAGAAAATATTCGATCTTCATCAATCCATACTGTCTTAAGCTGTCCACTATACCAAGTACTCACTGCATAAGCAGCCCCAGGAAGTCAATGGAAATTAACATTCTTATTGTTCAAATTTCAGCTTGGTTTGGACTTCAGTATTTGGCCCTGTCCTTGTATATTAAAGAAAACTGGATCCAAAGTGCACATTATAAGCTGGGCTATTATACAGTTATTGATCTATGATGTTGATGCAGCCTCAAATATAAATCTGCTTTTCTCCCCCATTTGTTACTAGTTGATATTGGATAGTATCTTGCCATTTGCTTCATAAGAAGTAATGTCAGATTTCATCTCTCTTCACAAAGAATGCGACTCGATAATTAGGATAGGGGACTAGAAGTCAGAAATTCTGACTTCTAAAGTTTTCCAGATCCCAAAGCTATTTATCTTGACTTCCCTGATGACTACAGAGAGATGTATGCCAGATAGACTGCCCTTCTGAAATGAAAAAAAGTACTAAATATGGCAGTGACATGTGAATGCTTACAAACATTTAGATAAAAGTTTATGCATAAAACAATATTGCATATAGATTGTGTTTCATTGTTTCCATGCAATATTCAGAGGTCCTCTCCTGCAGCTTAGCAACAGCTCTGTTTCCAGTGGTAAAAACAACAACAACAACAAACAAAAACAACAACAAAAAATACATGAAATGTGTCCATCAGCACAGTAATTCAAGTTTAGGGTAAGCCAGAACAAAACCAACCAGGAACTGGGAAAGCTTTGACCCAAACAGCACCATGGACTATAATTTGTCCTGAATTAGGATTTCAGTGTATAAATCTTACTACTGTAAACTCTGTTCAAAGCCAAATATGTTTCCAATCTACACCTGAACTGGCACAAGAATCACCAGCCTAGTGATTCTAGATTCCTTGTGATCTAGATCATCTAGATCACAAAAAAGTTTTGCTATTATTTTGCAAATAACATCACGATTATCTAGGCACTTGGATACCTGGTACCATGCCTGACAGACAGTCATGCATTCCATTCTTGTTTGAATTTGATGCATCCTTTTGGCACCCCATAGGAATGCCATAGCCTAGCAATCACAGCTATGCGCAGGCAGGAACATGCAGCATGACACCCCTTCACTACAGCCTTGTACACTGTGTGGGTTATAGTGCTACTTCATGACCAAATAACTCATGAGAGAGGAGGAATGGGGCAAGAACGACATCAACAGAACTTCATTCTCAGCTGAAGATTCAGTTTATTTATTTCCTCTGTGCAATTTGCTCACTGTCTCAATCCTAAAGCAAGAACTGAGCTATACATTTTATTTATGGTTCATTCTGTAACAATGTAGGCCAAATAAACACATTCTCTAGCATAATGAAGATCTGCACTGTAAGCAGGTAAATGACTGCAGACTCGATGATGCCTGAGGTCCTCAATTTGCTTTCTTCATCTGGTCATTGATGTACTTGACTACATACACATCCTACTTTTTAGTTATATTTCTAAACTTTGTATTATTTGTCTTTTTCCATACTGCCACTCAAAGCATGGCTTGCTGATTCCAAGATTCCTATATAATTCATATATCTTGGAATAATATTAAATCCAATAAAAGTTCAACACAAGTCAGATAATCATTACAAAAGCAGAGATATCTAGCTAGCTACAATGAGAGCATTTTAAAGAAATTAGCATTAAAGTTACATTTTGACTGAGCTTATGTTATACATTTAATAACCTTTCGCCATTATTGTTAAAATTTAATGAGCTTATCCAAAGCTCATAGAAGTCAGCAGGCATTGACATCAACAGGCTTAGAATTTGGCCATCAGCTTGATAAGCACTGCGGGATACTTTTGTATTACAGTATCTATATAAACGAAAGCTTGAATATCTCTAGAGAACCACTATGGATTTTGAATTGCAAAGAGTCCTCAGACAAAGTATTAAAAAAAACCCATCATTATATAGCTGTGAAGGTGCAGCTACGTTTGTATTTTTCACAAAATTTTGTCAGAAAAAGTATTTCACTGAAAGACTATCATCTCAAACAGAAAACTGCATCCACGAATTAGGAAAGAAAGATGTTTAACAGCAGGATACCAGTACCAGCATATTCTGCCAGTTCACACTCCCAGGCAGAATTGTAATTACACAAGGAGAATACCCAGTAGTTTCAAGATGGTTATATCACTTTGACAAAGAACAAAACTTATTCCAAATCTCAGTTCTAATACCACCTTTTAAAAATCATTCTGCAAGATTTGTCTAAGACCCACAGAATTCAGGAAAACAACACGATAAACACTTTTCAGTACTATTTTTTGTAATAGTGAAAAAGTGAACTTTTAAAAAAAACATGGAGATTACACTAGATTAAAAACACATGGTTTACATGAAGTATTTTTAATTGGATTTCCTCTGACATTAAGCAGATTAGATGACTAGAGACAAGCACCTAGGAAGTCACTACAGAGATGCTTACTTTCAAAATTCTTTATCTGTTAAGAGAATCTGTCTGCTAAATGTTAAATCATAGAATAATTTGAGTCAGAAGGGACCTTTAAAAGTCAACTGGTCCAACCCCCCAGCAATGAACAAGAACACCCACAACTCAATCAAGTTGCTCACAGCCCCGTCCAGCCTGACCTTGAATGACTGCAGGGACGGGGCATATACCACCTCCCTGGGCAACTTGCTCCAGTGCCTCACCAACCTGATTGTAAAGAACTTCTTCTTTCTATTCAATCTAAGCATCTCTTTTTTTAGTTTGAAACCACTGCCCTTTGTCCTATCACACAGGGTCACAACAGACCCTGCTAAAGAGTCTGTCCCCTTCTTTTTTTATAGCCCCCCCTTAAGATACTGAAAGGCTGCTATCAAGCCTCCTTAGAGCCTTCTCTTCTCCAAGCTGAACAGCCCCAGCTCTCTCAGCTGGTTTTCTTAGGGGAGATGTTCCATCCCTTATATCATTTTTGTGGCTCTCCTTTGGATATGCTTCAAGAGGTTCACATCTCTTCTATACTGAGGACTTCACATCTG
Source organism: Bambusicola thoracicus (assembly GCA_002909625.1). Lineage (NCBI taxonomy): Eukaryota > Metazoa > Chordata > Aves > Galliformes > Phasianidae > Bambusicola > Bambusicola thoracicus. The sequence goes on along the minus strand of PPHD01011332.1, from coordinate 12,727 downwards.
GACACAGTATTCCAGATGAGGTCTCACCAGTGCAGAGGGGCAGGATCATCTCCCTGGCCTTCTGGCCACCCTTCTTTTGATGCAGCCCGGGATACATTCCAGCTTGCCATCCACCAGCGCCCCCACACCCTTTACAGAAGGGTTGTGTTCTATCCTTTCATCCAATAGCTTCTTCTGATAGTGGGGGGTTGTCACAACACAGGTGACAAACCTTGCAGTTGAATTTGTTGAATTGCACCTGGACTCACTGCTCTTGCCTGTCTAGGTCTCTCTGAATGTCATCCCATCCCTCAGGTGTATCAATCACACCACACAGATTGGTGTCATTCACAAACTTGCATGGGGTGCACTCAATCCTGCCGTCAGTGTCACTGATAAAGACATTAAAGTGCACTGGTCCCATTACTGACCCCTAAGGGACACCATTTGTCACTGATCTCCATTTAGATGTTGAGCCATTGACTACCCTCTGAATACAATTGCACAACCAGTTCCTCATCCACTGCACATTCCACCCATCAAATCCATGTTTTTTCCAATTTGGAGAGAATGATGTTATGCAGAACCATGTCAAAGGCCTTAATGAAGTCCAGGTGACATCTGTGGCTTTTCCCTTGTCCACTGATACAATTACCACATCGTAGAAAAGCAACAAGGTTGGTCAGGCAGGACTTACACTTGGTGAAGACATGCTGGTTATCCCGTACCACCTCTCCCTCTTCCATATGCCTTAGCATAGCTTCTAGGAGGATCTGCTCCATGATCTTACCAAGCACAAAATTGACAGTAATAGATCTTCCTTTCCACCCATCTTAAAAATGGGTGTGATGTTGCCTTTTCCAGTCACCAGGGATTTCACCTGACTGCTACAACTTTTCAAACATCATTGAGACTGGCTAGGTGACTACGTCAGTCAAATCCCTCAGGGCTCTGGGACACATCTCTTGTAGACTAATACCTAGTAATTACTTCTTAGGTTTCTCCTATTAAAAAAGGATATATAATCTTTTGGAGCAAATGTATTTTATATACCCAGGTTGCCCTGGACAAACAAGTTTGATAAATGTCTATTTAGTACTTAGAGGCCTACATTTTATTAAATGTCACAATAAGCATCACACAAGGATTCAATGTGATCAAGCTGTGTCTGAATATCACATCCGCAGATAATCTGCAGAATGTAGGCTTGAAGATTTTTTCTATACAATTTTAGTATTATTTTCTGCATATGTAGAGAATATGTAGATTGCTGAGAGGAATAAGGAGGTATGGAACATACCAACACAGAGAAAAGAGGGTTTTTTTGTTGTCTGTTCCCAAAAGAAATCTTTAAATATCTTCCAGCTCTGCTCCCCAATCCTTGAGGACAGACTGTTCCAGGGGGTTTTATTGACTAACTTCCTGGAGAGCTGGAAGCTGGCTTTCCTAATATTAAGCTTCCCAATTTTAATCTGTGCCTGTCCAAAATTCCTCAAGAGTGTGAACTTCACCACTACATGGTGGCTACAGCCCAGGTAGCCTCTAATCCTGAAGTCATCAGTCACTTCACTCACATTGGTGATCCAGCATTGCACATCCCCTGATGGAGTTGTCTATTACCTGGCTCAGAAAGTTATCCTCAGTACGTTCCAGGAGGATCCTGGATCACCTACAGTTTGTCATACTACTGTTTCAGCTGTCAAGGTCATTGAAGTTAGTTCCCAGTAGGATAACAGGCCGTGATCACGACACCTCCTGTAGCTGGAAGAAGACAGCCTCATCAACAGGCTTCACTTGATCAGAAGGCCCGTAGTAGACACCAACCACAATAAGGCTCCCTTTGTTGCCTCAGTCTCACTCATAAGCTTTCAACTTGCTCTTGGCCATTTCTTCAGGGGCAGCTCTTCACATTCTGTTCCTTCCTTGATGTAGAGGGCAAGGTCTACTCCTGTTCTGCCTCACCTGTCACTTCTGAACTGCCTGTAGCCATCAATAGCCACATTCCAGTCATGGGAATCACCCCACCAGATTTTAGTGGTGGAAGCTAAATCATGTTTTTCTAGTAGCACAGTTGCTTCCAGCTCCTCACATTTGCTTCCATGTGTGTTTTTCACCACAGAAAACTTTACAAAATATTACGAATTCTAGGACAAGTAAAACTGAGTTACACAACATGATCAGCATCAGTGGATGGGGGAAGGGCGAAGGATGTCATCCTCCTGGACTTCTGCAAAACCTTTAACATGGTCTGTCACCACATCCTTTTCTCTAAATTGGAGAGGTCCAGATTTGAAAGATGGACAGTTCAGTGGATTGAGAACTGATTGGCTGCTTGCAGCCAAAGGATTGTGATCAAGGGTTCTATGCCTGGGAGGAGGCTGGTCACAAGTGGCATCCCCTAAGGCTCCATCTTGGGACCGGAATTTTTTGACATCTTCATCAATGACACAGACATGGCATCAAGCGCACCCACAAAGTTTGCAAATGACACAAAGCTGAGTGGTGTTGTCAAGACACTGGAGGAAAGGGAAGCCATCCAGAGGCACCTGGACAGGCCACAGAAGTGGGCCCATGTGAACCTAATGAGGTTCAACAAGGCCAGGTGCAAGGAGTTGCAGTTGAGCCAGGGCAAACCCAGGTATTTATACATACTAGAAGATGTCCCTGAAAGCAGCCCTGCAGAAAAGGACTTGGGGGTCCTGGTGGACAAGAAGCTGGACATGAGCCAGCAGCATGCACTTGCAGCCTGGAAGGCCAACTGTGTTCTAGGCTGCATTAAAGAAGGGGTGGCTGCAGGGAGAGGGAGGTGATTGTCCTCCTCTACTCTGCTCTGCCTTGATGAGGCCTCACCTGCAGTGTTGCCTTCAGGCCTGCGACTCTCAGCAAAAATGGAGAATTACTGAAGCAGAAGGGCTACCAGGATGATCAAAGGGCTGGAACACCTCTCCTATGAAGGCAGGCTAAGAGAGCTGGGTTTATTCAGCCTGGAGAAGAGTAGGCTCTGGGGAGACCTCATTGCAGCCTTCTAGTATTTACAGTGAGCTTATAAACATGAGGGAATCAGTTTTTTTTCCCCCATGGTATGATAGTGACAGAACAAGAGGTAACAGTTTTAAGCCAAAAGATGGGAAATTTAAAATTAGACTTCTAGCATATACAAGTCTGATTCCATGGATTCTCTGTTCATTTGGGAATCTGTAATAAACAGTAAAAAAGCAAATAGGAAGGCAACAGAACTAGGGAAAGAAAAAAAAATGTGTCAAAAGAAACAGTTCCAGAGAAATTCAGATCTGAGGAATCCCACATAAATTAATTCTGTATTCAATCTCAAAAATAATGAAGTCAGAAGTATGAAATCATACCCCTTCCTGGTTTGTCTTAAAGTACAAAAATTAAGACATTTCTGTTCCAACGGAGAAAAGGGAATTACTCCCTGCTGTCTTTGGTTTAGCTTTGTATTATCACTTCTTGGGGAAAAATATTTTATCCTGATTATTCTCAAGGACTTCTTAACAGTTCTTTGAACATCCTCTTACTCCTAAGGGCATCTACCATCACTCTACTCATTACATAATCCCAACTCATTAGATGTTCCATCACATTTAAGTTGTTTCAAACAGATACTGAGTGAAATAAGACTGTTTATTCTCATTTGGTGGAGATGTTACCTAGATTAAGGGTTGTCTGAGACTTGCTTCCTAATTATTTTAGCAGTTTTACTCATGTTTTACCAGCTGGTAACCTATAGAGAAAAACAGCATGTAAGGAGCTGACTTTTCCATCTGATGACTAGGCAGTAATTCATCAAAATTCCCACATGCTTCACAGAAAAGGAGGAGGGAGATCCAGGTAGCATTTCCTGGCTAATAAAAGCCTGGACTATAATAACAATGGGTAGTGGGAGAAGTGTTTAACAGCAACAAGAGAAGCCTCTTTTAATCCTGCACAGCAAGAAACTGCCCCACTTCCCTCCTTATACTGTTTCATAGGTTGGGCCCCTCCTGGGAAATGCAAGTTCACCTCCTGCCTCAGCCATCTCCTCAGGAGATGCTCCTAAGGCTGTGGCAGGTTTGACAAGCCACACCAAACATCTTCCTGCTGCAGAGCAGGAGCAGGGACAAGGTCACATCAGGAAACATGAGCCCCTTGCCCTGCCAGGAGCACGGTCAACCGGGATGTGGTTGAGCACACCATACTGACAGCAGTGCCACGGAGATGGTGAATTGTTCCCATTATCTATTCCTGCTGCACTACACACTGTCAGTCTTCTGCAGATTTGTTTCATTTATAAAAATCTTTGCACTGATATATTTACCTTTGTGAAGCCATCCCTGCTGAGGGTGACCTGCCGCCCACACAGGGATTTGGCTTCAGCACACACTCCATGCTGGGAGGAAGCTGATGGATGCACCGGCAGCAGCACAACACCAGCTGTGCAGTAAAGGCTATTGGTGCCTTGCTCCTGGCTGGCCAGGAAGGGAGCCAATTCCCACACCCTGTGAGACAAGGTGATGGCCAGGCTGCCCTACAAGCACACAGCAAGGAAGTTAAGATGAAGCACCTCTACAAGAAAATAGATTAACAATTAATTTCAAACCCCTTGGAGGAAGTGAACTTGAGCACACAGATCCTAATACACTATATCAATTCATTTGAAGAGCCTCAAGGGAATTGATGGACACCAGATGGCAACATGTCTTCTTGTAATGTTAAAAACATGACAACTTTTCTTCCCTGCATTTTTTTTTCCCCTTGAGCATAACCATGCATTAGTACAGATACTGATGCAAGTTAATCCAAAGGAGTTTGCAAAAATAAGTGAATAAAAAAAAGAACGAGTAACATCTACCAACAGCTTCCTATTTTTCTTTTTACATCAACATTCATGAACAACACAGCTACTTAAATTCAATAGGAGAGCACAAGGAAATACTGCATAGAGGAACTAGGTATTACCTGATAGGTTGCAATAACTCAGGTCATCATTGTTTCGTAGGAGATAAACTGAAAATACTGCAGGTAAATTAAGTCTGCTTGCTCTGGTTATTGGTATTTGGCTTCTGATGAAGTAAATATTAAAACCAGATTATTATTTTTTTTTCTACATAAGCAACAAGATCTGCTGCAGATATAGGGAAGGTAGACTGTGCAAAGAGTAGTAATCTGCTAGGGGCAGCAAAACAGATATGATTTAGGTGCCAGTTACGTCTTCTTCAGAAAGTAAGCTTGCTCTGGCTTCCACAATGCAGAGTTCAGAGCAAGTATGTCACAGGTATGGCTCAAGAGTAGTCATTTCATCTAGAAGCACCTATGGCTGGCACCATCCCAAAACTGGGTATTTGAGGTACCATGGCTTTGCACCTGACAGTTATAGGACCTGCCCTCAGAAGACAACTCTGAAATCCCAGATGTCCTTCTGCTGCTTACAAGCCTGGCATGACCATAGCTGGATTATTAGTATTATTATTTGTTGTTTTGAAGAGTACGGTAGAAACCCTGTCTGTATGCAGATAGTTATAGTAGACTGACTTTAAAGCTGTCCATTAACTTGGGATAGCAAATCAAGAAGGTATTGAGAGACACATCAGAATTTAACTGTATAGGGCTTGATGTGCACAGGCATGTCTTACATTTTCCTCTCAAAAATACAAGAATGCTTATATAGAAAGAAATGAATGACAAAGTTTTTGTGCTGAGGAGCGCTGCCAATTAACAACTTGGAAGCTGGCAGTCACCTCTTTGATGACATTCAAGTTTCTCAGTGCCCACGTTTCAGTTCTTTGCCTTTCAAAGCACTCTTTCACATGGGAAAAAAAAACAACAAAAAACTCAGTTTGTTAGATTGTATTTTAATTGAACGGAAAAATTGGCCTGAATAGCAGTGGAACTTCATCTCATATTGCATCAAATCTTAATAAAAACAGCATAAATTCAGACGGGCTTTTTGCAATCACTGTCCATTTAAAGCCTTCTTTGAGCTTAAATAAATCTGTGCTACTTAATCATACCCTCCATGCATAGCAGGAAATTACTGCAGGTATCTCAGAGCACAAAAACCAAACAGCATTAGAACAGGAGCATTCAAGGTCACACGTCTAACTTCAATCGATAAAGAAGAAATCTTACTTATCCAAAACCAAAATATTTTACTGCATGTTGTCAGTTCTGCACTGAAGGTATTTCTGTTTGGAGGGGTTTTAAGTAAAGCCCTCTCCTTCCCCTTTCTAAAAGCAAGTCTCTCTTCTTTCCTATCAGAAAGAATTGTGACCACCTCCCCTCCCCACTCCCAAGGTCTTTGTCCATTTGCAAATTATCTCTTAAGTTCAACCTCACTCTTAGCTAAGAGATAACACCTTATTTGTTCAGAATCTTAAAATGTAACCGAAGAGGGAAATAGTAGCTATGCTGGCATTTATGCCTACTTTACAAGAGAGGGGAATGTCAAGGCTCTCCTGCAG
>PPHD01011331.1:0-18907 GCA_002909625.1 Bambusicola thoracicus | reverse complement strand
AAATATAAATATGAGAAATGTTGGTAATCCTCGGGAGCTTTTTGTTGTAACTGTTTGCTGGTGCTTTGTGAGGAGGGAGGTTTGGATTTGAGCAGATTGGTGTTTGCATACCTAGTAGCGAAGTGTTCTTTTCTTGTCCTCTTTGTCTGTAATTTTTTGGGGTCTGGCTAACAGGTGAGCAGAGAGATGACTGAACAACCACCACCCATAGCAGCAGATATCATTTATTTTGCTTCTCCAAAAACATTGCCCTCCCCTCAAACTGAGGGGCTCCTTGCAGGCTGGGCTTTGCCATCCATGTCTGGGAATGGCTGGGCTGGCTCTGGTGCTCCCCTCCATGGGGCAGAGATGCAGGGCAGCCCCAGGCACTGCAGGGCTCAATATCCAGCACAGCTCGGAGGGCTCGAGGTGTCCCAGAAATGTATTTAAGGATTTAATTGCTCCCGCACCAATCCTAACCAGCAGCAGCATCGTGTCCCAAGGGCACCATTGGCCACATCACAATGCCAGCAGCACTTCACCCTCTTTGGGGCTCTGTATTTATTCCCTGACTGGATATTACCTGTAGTGAAACCAATGATTACCAAGGAAAAAAGAAAAGGGTATCAAGTGCAGCATTAAAAAAAAAAAAAAACTAACACAAAACCCCAGATGGCTTTGGTCACTCTGGCTGAGATATGCACTTTTTCTTCCAATAAAAGCCCAAATTGAAATCCCATCTGCTGTGCAGGAGCCATCTGCATAATTCAGATGTGTGAAAAACAATCAGCCTCTTATTTCCCTTCCCCAGCTTCCCATCTCATCTTCTTGTTTCCCTGGGGTGATGCAGCCCTCTGTTATTTAAGTCTGGAGTGATGGGGAATGCTGTGAGCCACCCATTCTAGCCCCAGGAGATTGGCTCCTGGGGGAGGCTCAGCTTTTTGCAATCAGGATGATTAATTGTGGTCTCACATAAAAACCTGAGAGAGGAAAATAAAAAAGCCTTTTTTTTGCAGGTTCCTTAGTAGAACGTGTAGTTATAGGGGCAGTCTTCCCATTTTGTTTTGCTTTTGTTTGGTATCACCTGTTTATTCCCTTGATGCTTTAAGAATAAGTGATTCAAAGCACTGTACCGTTTGGGAAGCAGATCTGCACTTCTTCGAGGTGAGTGCCTTTTGCTGGTACCTTCTTTGTGTCTGATGTGGTGATGCTGAGTGTTTCTTGGCAAAAATGAAACCACCATAGTAGACAGAGCTGGGGTGAACTTTGACTGGATGCAAAAGTACCTATAAACATCCCATCTGCTGCCAGAGAGCAGCCTTCATCTCCTTGGGAACAGAGCTCTGGCTTCCCACCTCTGGGTTTATGGCAGACATTGGGTCTAATGGCAGTGTAGGGGTGGTCTCTGTGTTCTCTGCATGGCCTGATTTGCCAGGCTTGCTTGGCAGGGGACACAAACTCTATGAATCACGGCAGTGGTGGTGCCTGCAGCAGCTCCCCGAGCACTCTGGCTGCAGGTCTGTTGTCTCACTCTGTTGAATTCCCTGGAATCCCACGTCCTGGGAAGCAGTCCTAGGGAGCCTTTCTGTGGGCTCTGTGCTTGGAAACCCTCAGTGCTTTGGTGCCTCCAGACATTGGTTTGCGTTGGTGGAAACTCTGGAGATGATGTAGTCTCCTTTTCCAGTGGACTTAGGTTGGAAGAGATCTTAAAGATCATCTGGGTCCAACCCCTGCTGTGGACAGGGTTGCTCCCCACTGGATCAGACTACTTGGGGCCCCACTAACCTGGTCTTGAGCACCTAAAGGGATGGGGCACCCACAGCCCTGGGCAGCCTGTGCCAGAGCCCTGGTCAGCAGCCCTGATTCAGGGGCATTTCTCCCCTTTCTGTGAGCAGAATCAGGGCAGTGCCAGCAGCTGTCCCGCAATGAGGTGGTATTGCTTCCCCTGATGGAGGCATGGAGAGGGAGGAAGCGAAAGGCAAGCAGCTGGGAGATAAGGAAACAAGGAGTGCTGAGGCCATGGGAATGTCCAACTGAGCTGCCATTTTCTGAAGAGAAATTCTGTATTGGATTTTTTTTTTGCACTGTAATGGAAGGTGGAAGTGAAAGGCGGAAGGAAATCGCTGGTGGTGTGGGGAAACATAACTGTTGTGGGGAAGTGCTGGTTGAAAGGCTTAGAGCTGCACCAGGCAGGGAAATGGAGGAACATCCCAAGCCTGGGCTGCAGTGGGATGAGAGCTGGGGGTCCCCTCTGCACCCAATTCCAGGCAGCAGCACTGGGATGGGAAGAAAAGGGCCTTGTTAGGGGAATTTCTGCATATGCCGTTGTAGGAATGCTGCTGGCAGCATCCTGAGCATCGCAACAAGTGCCATGGGAAAGCAACCCGTAAGATTGGTCTTCTGGGGTATGCAGTCTGTGGGTGTGCTGCACCGCACTGCTGTGTTCTCACAGTTGGAGCATTTCCATCCCAAAACCCAACATGTGTAGGTGCATGCACTAGTGCAGAGTGCTGTGCTGGAGCTCCTTCCAGGGCTGGGGCATCCCAGTAAGGAGACAAAATGAGAGCAAGTATGTGCTGTCTCAAGGAGATTTCAGTCTAAAAGGGAAAAAAAAGTAAATAAGAGTGTGTTTTCCTATTGAATATTTTCAGGACTGTGCAGACTCCCTTGTTTACTTTACTATAATACTAACTCCTTCACTTGCAGTGGCTCCAGTTCAAGAAAGTAACTGATTGCATGCTGAATAGACAAGTATAGCTTTTAAGTGCATGCTCTGCGGGGTGCTGACTTCTTGTCGGTGCTCAGCCCTCTAAGTGATGTGCAGTGGGCAAATCTGCTGGGTGCAGTGGTGTGGGTGTCCCAGCAGCGATGGGCAGCGGCGTCACTGTGGGGATGGAAACTTCACACTGAATGTGAAATGGTTCATTCTGGGGAGCTTAGCACAGTGGGTTTGTGCATTTACATCCTGAGACAAGAACCAGAGCCGCTTTCCTTCTAGAAAATTCAGACTTTTCCGGTGGCTTTCTGCAAATCTATTTATTTTATGAAAAGCAATGCTGTGCTCTGTCTCAGGAGTGCTGCAGTGGAAAACATGTGCTCCTCCTCCGGCAGCACGGAAATCTGGGAGCACCGAGTTTGGCTGATGAAAGGAGCTCAGAACCATCCCACCCCGTGCTGGAATTTGGGTGGTCGGGGGTGGGGGGGAGGTGGGTGTGCACCCACCTGGGTGTGAAAGGGTGAAGCCTTCACCCATGTCAGAGGGCAGGCGGAGCGAGCAGGGGGTGAATGCAGCCATGCACTGCGTCCAGATGTGCCACGGGGTGACCCCTCCAAGGCAGAGCCGAAGGCAGAGGTGAGCCACCCACATGACATCGCTGTTAGAAACGTGCTCCTGCTCTGCTGCTGTCCCCCTGCTTGCACGTGGTTTATGGGAAGTCCTCACACCTGCGAGCTGTGGTCTCAGGGGAAGTGCAAAGGAAAACTTGTGGGATGTCAGTACAGGGAAGGATGGGCTCGAGGGAGACATGGGCGTCAAGGCAGCCAGCTGTGGTTCCAGCATCTTGTGGGCTGTCTCTGAGCCCTTTTTGGTGACACATCGGGGAGACTTTGCAGAAACCTGTAACTTCCTGAACAACAAACGTTCTTTCCAAGTTTCTGCAAGCTGTAGGCTTCCTGATCTCTGTACCCAGCATGGTGTGCATGCTTCTAGCAGTGCCCATTGCTTTGGGTGTGGTTCACAGGGTCCAACTTGGGGCTGGCAGACATGGGCATCCTACAACATCTAGCTCAGTCTGATCCTACAGCTGGGCAGGTAACATATCATCATCTCTCCTATCATGCAGACAGCAAACTACTCTGATAGAAATACCTATAGGCTTGTCCCTGACTGTGGGGCATCCATCCCTGTGCTCCAGCTGGAGGGACCTCATTGTGCAACACTTGTTCCCATGGGTGATGGGGACACACCCCGCTGATTGCCCACACGGATGTGGACTGGCACCAGCAAGTGATTAAACCAGCAAATGTGGCTGGTTCCCTTCCTTAGCTTGTAACTAAAGAGCAGGAAAAAGTGAAATAAACAAAGCAAAGCCGCAGAGCTGTCACGCAAGGCAAAGGGAACCAAGGAGCATCAGCAGAAAGTGCTCTGGGATCACCATCTGTGAGCACTCCAGGGTCAGGAAATGCTGCTCCTGATGGAGTTCATGGTACGAGCGTGCATGGCCGGAAACAGACTGGGGGTGAGGCACTGCAGTTGTGCCTTTCATTTGCTCAGCATCTTTTTTTTTCCCTTTTTACGTAAACCCAGCAAACGGGGAACTTCAAGTCGCATTTCTCATAGGAGATTTTGGCTCATATCCTTGCTGCCGTTAGCCTGAAATGTAGGAAAATGGTGGCAAGTGGCCATGGCAGAGCACCAGCCCAGGGACAGGGCACCCTGCCAGCGGGGCACCCCTCCAGGACTGGGGTGCACTGCACCATGAGCTCACACGTGGGGTCCTGCAGGCTGCTGTACTGACGTACACACAGGAGCATACCCTTTCTCCAGAAATAACCAGAAAACCAGACAGTCTCGGGGCTGTCTGATTACCTTTACAGTTACTGTCTGGTTACCTTTACCCTGCGCACCTTTACAGCAAGAGGTGCAGCTTCTGTTTCATCTTAGCAGTTCCTGAAGCAATCCCATTGCCTCACTGTTTATTGGGTTTCCTGACTCCCCTGAGCTGCTGGTCGGGAAGCTCTTCGCGGGCTCCTCCTCTGTCAGTTCCCAGGAGATGGCACTGAGGGTCAGGATGCCATGTGCCCATTGTGTAAAAGCCTTGATGAGATAAAGGAGGTGCCGAGACCCTTCAGAAAGCTGTGTGTGGATGTGTTCAGAGAATCAAAGTGCTGCCTTTATCTGGGCTCTGCCTTCCGCTCTTGCTTTAATATGTCACTTAGGGGACAACTGTGGGATACAGTTTGGTCATACCTGTGGGGAGTGTGGCTTGCTGGAGTGCTTGAGGTTGGTGGCAGGCAGGGATGATCTGCGTGTTGAAGTATTTCTGCACTCCCAACCTGGGGATGCTCGGGGGCACTGGGGAGCACAATGAGTAATGCACCGAGTAGGTGGTCCCAGGCCTGCTGCCTAAACGTTCCTCTGAGCTACTATATTTGGATACCACGAGCAAAGTGACTTCACCTTCCTGTTTAAAAACAGCCCCCGAAGCTGCAGCCCCGCTGCTGATGCTCACCCCACAGCAAACCCTCTCCTCCTGCAGCACGGGGGCTGCAGAGCTGCTCCTGCTTAATTGTAACCAGATTCCCCAAGAAATGTCTGCTGCAGTATTTATAAATACCGCAGCCAGCAGCTGCTAATGCCAAACAGGAAATTTTAAGCTGAACAAACTTTTCCACGTTTCTAAGTGGGAAAAGTAAACTGTAGCTAAGACCTCTTTTTTTTTTTTTAATGGAAAAAAAAGAAGTCTAAATAGCAACAGGCCTCCATATCCTCAGAAGGGTTCATGGTTCTTGAAGTCTCTGCGCCTTGCAGATGGCCCTTTCTGTAAGCAGTGTCTGCACAGTGATATGGAAGGTGGCTGTTTTATTGACTTAAAACCAGATCTCAACACAAGCCATTGTGCTGCATGGTGTGGCAGTCCAGTTAATGATACAGCCTATAAATTAGGGCTGTTTGGGGCCAGAAATGGGCTGTTGGGAAGCTTTCTGTGTGTGCTGTACACGCTCTCATGGTAGCATCCCATCTCAGTGGATTGGGAGTTAGGAATGAAGCCAGCATGAGCAGCGGCCACCAGAAGGAAATCAGCCCTTGCTATCTGGCACTTTGTGTTTTGAGTTCTTTTCCCCTGAAGCTGTTTTTATTTTCTAGGATTTTCTTGTTTCTGCTCATTCCTTAGTTGGGATCGAGATGATATTTTGGAGTGCTAAGGCACAGAAAAATGTAGCACCAAATCTGAGTGGATTTGTTTGCTTTAAACAACTTCTGCCATTTATGAAGTCACCGAATTCCTTCTTCAGACGAAAGGCGTTACTAAGCTTTTAAAACCTGATTTGTGTCACTTCACAGACAAAGGTGTTGAAATAGAGATGAAATGAAGCAGATGTCCTCACTGCGCGTATTCTGAAATCATAGTCTCCAAATCAAACATCTTCCAAAATGAAGAGGAGAAGGATAAACTATACCAGGACTGCTTGGAAATAACTCACTATCTTCCATCCTTGCCATCGCCTTCATGCACAAGTATTCCTAAAAGCTTATACTCTTATGATAGTGTCTTAATGGAAAGAGAAGTTTTCTGAAGTCTTGTTTTTATGCTGAGACTTTATTGTTTTTAAATTCCTTTGGTAGCCATTCCTTATCGAGTTGCATGATAAGAGTCGATTTGGTTTTGAATGGTGGCTGGTCAATGCCTTGGTGTGATGCGCCTTGGTGTAGATCTTGCAACCACGTGCAGATGAGGAGATGACTGAGCTTGTGAACCTGCTTTCATGCATCAGAGCTCTTGGAACAGCCTCAGCTCCTCACAGTCGGCTGTTCTGAGCCTCTTGTTTATCTTCAGGTGTCCCCGGGGTCAGCTTCATCCCCTGACTACAGGGGTTCATCGACATGCAGATGCAAGGCAAAGCAGCTGAGCCGAGGTCAGGCACCTTGCTGACTGCACAGGGCTGTGGCAAGGAGGAGGTCTATTTACTGGTTTTGAAAAGCTATCAGTGAAATGCCTCTCCTGCATAACTGATGAGCAAATTCTGGCTGCCTGTTATGAAGCTCCAAGAGCTTTGCTTTTCCTCCAGATGTAACGCTGGTTGGTTTGGGGTTATTTTTAAATCTCTGCCCATCAGCCTGAATGGGTGTTGCCTGACCCCTCTCTTCATTTGTTTTAGTGTAAATAAGTGTGACAGTGTTGTTCAGATGTTCTTCTCTCAATTTCTGCATGATTAATAGGATACAGCGAAGATACAGCAAAACTGAGTCCCGTCTTCAGGTTTTTGGGGAAGAACACGTGGAAGTGGGTAACTGTGTCTCAAAAAGCAAAATTGACTCACTCCAAACCAAGACAAACATTGAATCATGAGTGCATTGGCTTGCACCATTCCCTGCCAGACATCAGGTTACAGATGGTTCGGTGTGAGACAGCACCATGACAGCTTGAATAGTGAGATGTGAAAAGAGGGGACAAGCTGCAGATCTAATACTATAGCGGTCCACTGTAGTGTGGGTTGTTTAAGGTAAAGGCAAACTGGAATGTCCACAAAGAGTGAAAGTAACTGGCCAAAGCCCTGGGTGCCAAGTCCCTGCTGAGGTGGCATTGCTCCACCGTGCCTCAGGCTCTGGACTTACAGCACTGAGCTGGCCTGGAATCTTTACTACACTTAGTAGCAAATTAGATCTGGTTAAGGAATTTTCCAGTCAAACCTTCCTTTGCTGGGAAATGTGGATTCAGTCAAACCGTAACTTTGTGAAACATATGAGACAAGCTCTTGTTATACCAAATTTTCCACCCATGGTAAGAGGAATGGACACCATTGCAGCATTACTCACACTTGGTTTTGAGGTGCTGAGGTTGGTATTTCAGGCTGAATTTAGGCTAGAAAGAAGCTCATCTCCACCTTCCCTGACTTCTGTACCAGGTGCTCACCAGCAGTGATAGCTGCTTAGAAAAGGGTGGAAAAGGGGAAGAAATGTCAGTTCCTGCTTTTAAGCTGCTCTGCAAAGGGTAGCTTCCTTCACTCTGTGCTACTCCAATGAGTCTGTCCTGCTGAAAGTGAGACTGCAACTTGAAATAGACTTTCTTATAGATTAATCCAGGCTCTCAGAACTGTGCCCATCAGATGGAGCGAGGCTCTGCTCAGCTGATGCTGCAGTTGCACCTACTCACATCCCTGTGGCAACAATCTGCAGCTGGGGCTGTAGGGCAGGACAGCAGAGCCTGGGAGCAAAGGCAGAATGATACAGTTGTGGCCATCTGCCTAAACCACAGCCTGAATGCCCTCATCCTGGTAATTCTGGGCTTGCTGCTAATTACATGGGTTGTGATGTACACACCTTGCTGGGCTAGCTCAGCCTGGACATGAATGCCCTTTGGGGACTGATACATGCCACACACTGGCCAAAAGCAACTGTATAATGTATTTATTAATGCTGCTGTTGCAAAAGACATCCACCCACCAGGTATCTATTAATAGATGCAACGCTCCACGTACTTGAGTTATCAACTCCCAGCCCACTCCCTCATGGAAAGAGGCATGTACCTTCTGTTTCCCTCCTTAATTTTAGCCAGGATAGGAATTCAGACAAGGATAGAGAAATGCAAGGTAGCAGACAGAGCACCTGCTCACAGCCCCTGCAGTGACTTCCAATGGCCATGCCTGGTGCAGGCAGCTCCTGGCTAATTCCTTCCCTGCCCCATCCCAACTTCACAGCGCTCTGCTGCAGACCTTGGCGTTATGCTTGGAATGATGCTGAATCTCAGCTGATGTTGTCAGCCACACAGATCTGCCTCTCTATTTAAGTAGACTGCCTAAATGAATTTGTATGCCTTTCACCATATCCGATTTAGCTACCTGTGGAAGATTACCTGCCCTTTTGCAGCTCTGTGCGTATGGGATGCAGGCTGCTGTAGAGTTTTAGACTTTGAAGGCTGTAAGTGCTGATTGCTTCGTATTGGCACAGACTCTGGAATTTGTTCCTTGCTTCATCTGCTGGCTTTTAAAGAGAATTTTTGTTGCTTTTTATGAGCCTTATGTAGAAAATGAACCACCACTGTAAGGTAGAAGAATAATTGTCTGTCTGAACACTTTTCTGGTTCTAGTAATCGGTTTCTGGAGATTAGATAGCCATGTCTCTGGCAGGCAAATATATCCAAAGTGTCACACAATTACTGTGGGCACAGAACCGCCGTCACTCCAAGCAAGCTCATGATTTCCCTCTGAAGAGGGTTATTATAATTGGAACCACCTGCGCTCACTGAAGCCAGGAGCATTTTGGCTTCAACGCAGCTTTGCTGAGAACGTTAATGCAATTACTTATGTGAGCTAAAACCTGTGAAGGATGTTTTTCTGTTGTTTCTGCATTAATTGTTTCCAGCTCACAGCATGGAAATGTTATTTTCCCTGGGAGGCCACAGGGAGAAGAGAAAGGAGGGATGTCAGGACAAATGGAAGGTTTGGGTGACTGTAGGAGGTTCTTGGGGTTTTTCCTCCTACTCTTGCTTTCATTAAGTCATGGGAACGTAGGTACAACTAATTTAGTCAGACTGAGTAGAGCAGATCTTTGTCAGCCACAGGGCAGCTGTGTTCTGTAATAGTTCTGTTAATAGTTCTGTAGCTGCAAAGCTTTCTTAAAATGGGTCGTTTGGGTCTCCAGGGGTCTCCTGCTGTTTGGGAACAGGTCCTCAGTCTGCCTTCTGTGGCTGCTGAAGTAGAACTGGCTGTGCAGCTTTCTTCCCCTTGTTGTGTCTGTGCTGTTCTGCTTTACAAATGCCAGCCCTTCTGCCTTCCCTTCATTTGTTTAGTCTTCTCATCCTCTTTCTTGCCTCGGTATGCGATGAGAGTGCTGAACATGGCATTTAGCTAACTCAGCAGCCTCCTGCTGGGTTGGCAGAGCACCTTTGCTTTGAGAAGCATCCCCCAATTCATCTCTACTCTCATTCCAGCTTTTCACACCTTTCTTCCCATGTTCACCTCAGAAAACACCCGCTTTAAATTTCTTCATTCTCTTGGCCAAACTTATTGTCCTTCCTTTCATATCATCTCTTTTCCAGTCTCCCTCCAACTGTGATCTTACCAATGTCCTTCTTGTGTGGAGAGTTTGGAATGCAGCTGAGCTACTGCTTCTTGAAACTCTGAATACAGAGAGATGGCCAAGTCCTCAGCTTCCCTAAGTATCTGAGATGTTGACTGTTCACGCTCTCTTTAACTTCTGTGTGGGAAATATCTGTGAATGCACTCATGGCACTTGAGGAAAAAGGCTCCGTGAAAAGCCTGATGTTTGGAGTACTTGAACTCCCTGTTCTTGAGGGGGGTGTTGGAAACAGTGCCCGAATCTCCTACGCCTTTGAAGGCTTCAACCATGCATGTCAACACTTGGATCTGGAAGCAGATGTACTGAAGAAATGTTCCCAGCTCAGAATGACTCATTAGCAGAGCTTGGGTTGAGGCCATACAAGCTCCAATTGTCCCGTCTCCAGCCGCTGGCCTGTTCCAGAGAGGCTGCATGGAATAGATGACCCTTGCTCATTAACTAACACATGAACATCCTTTCTCATCAGTAGCTTCCACATGCTGAAATTACTCACTTGACATCCAAATATTAATGGAAAATGGCTTTTTAATACTGAAAGCTATTCCCTTCTTGCACTGTCCAAACCAAAGCCTCTTGGACGGGCTTCTGATGTGCTGCTGCTTTCTCCAAAGCAACCATCTTCTGTAAATAGTAAGCAGTTAATTGAAAAGGAATGCATAGCTGAAGCCTTTAGAAAGAGTGATCATGAAGGCGTTTAGTGTGCAGTGTGCAACCTGGCTGATGGTGATAATTTCTGACTTATTCCAGATAATCTGGGAGAGACTACCAGGGACGTTAACTGGTCGTTCTTTCCAGGCATCTCAGTTTCTCCTCCAGAAGCAGAGCAGGCGTGTTGCAGAGTCCTTCTGGTTGGGGTATTTTGAATGGTTTGGTGTGGTTTTCCTGGGAGGGTCTCTCCCACTGCTTGTTCCGCTTTTCTGTTCCATTTTGAAAATGCAAGCTAATTGTTGTGCCAACACTGAGAGCACAGTG
This sequence comes from Bambusicola thoracicus, assembly GCA_002909625.1. Lineage (NCBI taxonomy): Eukaryota > Metazoa > Chordata > Aves > Galliformes > Phasianidae > Bambusicola > Bambusicola thoracicus. The sequence continues at coordinate 8,157 of PPHD01011331.1, read as the reverse complement.
CCACAACAGACGCCAATTTGCTATATCGAACGTAAGCAAGATTATTAGCCTGTTTACATAAGGTTCCTTCAGGCACGTCAAGTATTTTAGTTGTAGAATGAACGTAGTCATTTTAATATGGCCAGACTGTATCCAGACAGTCTAGGGATTTCAAAAATCATTTCCTTAAATTTATTGCTGTTTCAGGCTTTCGTTTTGCCTATAACTTGGTGTGCCTAAGTTTCTTTTGCAGCCTACTCACCATCTGCAAAGTTGTTTTCAATGTGCTACTGTGCCTTGATCCGTTTCCTCAATAACTGATGCCTCATACTAGGTAGCAAAAGTGCCTTTGCTGGGCTGTGCGGTATCAGAATGGAGTTCTCACTGGTCTTTGACCCAAGATCTTCCCACCTTGCTGTCTTTGCAGAGATGTTGAGGTCATCTAAGTGGGTTCACCCTTTGGGCAAGAGGTTGGCCTTGGGCCTGTGTTAGGCTGCGATGTGATGCCCAGTTTGTCGCACTTGGCCTTGCAGAATTGGTGGCCTCAGGGCTAACTTTAAGTGCAGGCAGTGGCTGGGGTTTTCTTTTCTGTGAGCTTTCCAGAAGGTCCTGAGTGGAGAACAACATCTTGCATGGGTCTGTCAGCATCATCTGACTGTCTTTCCATTCCAATCACCTTTGCTCCCCATGGAGCAAGTCACTCCCATCTTTGGAGGGATGTCAGACAAAAGCTCTTCTATGTGGTGGCAGCTCAAAGATGTGGCTGATGCTTTGCATATTAATTTTTTTCCCCTAGCTAATTCTAAATTAAAAACAACAAAAAAAGTAACGGTGAACTACTTTGACATTGAGATGAAGAGTATTTATTCATGGTCAGAAACAAGAGTGTAGAACCATCACTAGGATTTCTGATTACTGTTCTACTGTGTCATTTAAGACCACCCTTCCTCCCTCCTCACCTTAGCTGTATTCAAAAGGCTGAATTCTAAGCTTGTCCTCAATGTCTCGAAGAACGCATTTGTTTCTGATTTTATTCAGACAGTACTGTTTCTCTTGCAACCAAAAAAAGCAGTAAGCCTTTGTCTGGATCCTGTGGTTTTCTATGGCTTGGCTCTCCAGATGGTTTTGTTATTTCACCTTTGGTTGTGTAATCTGGAATGCTAATGCAGACTGTGAGCCATGCACACACCAGCTGGCTCTTAATCTGACATTTCTAGCAATCACTGGTAGTAATGTTAAGGCACAAAGGAGCCTTAGTCTCTCTGGGACTGAAAGGCCCTGTAGTCAGCACATGGTCTTGTCATATATTCCTTAACATATAATAATCAACGCTTGAGCTCAAGTTTCAATTCTTCATCATCTGTTTTGTGTCACCATAAATACATGTCCATTGATGTGTAATTAATATGATTTTTCACTTATATAACAGTGTCAGAACTTTCTGGATTTCCTGTGCTCATTTGAGAAGTGGAAGGACGTGGGTGTGGGTTGGTAAATGGAAAAAATGAAGTCCTTCCTCAGCCTCCAGTTTGACAGAGCCATATACAGGAACGGTGGTGAATCAATCCAGCTCCTCTGTGGATGGATGTAGGCTTTCATGCTTAACTGGTGATGATCCTAGTTGCACCAATGCTGAACTTAACCTCTAAATTACCTGAATTATTCCTGCATTTTGTATACTGATGAACTAATGGCCAGAACATGGGATCGGTGCTGTTCTGTAGGTCATCAGTCCCGACTGGGGTTGGAACGACACCCTTGGGCCTGGCTTCCTGCACTAACACAGGAAACCTTTTTGCCTTTTTACCAATAGATTTTTAATCTCATGGAGCCTTCATGACTTCACCTGCCCGCGTTAATGACTGCAGATTGAAAGAGCCTGTATTCTTGTGTGAGGATAAAATACGTATTTCCATATTCTCTACCATGTGCTGGGTTTCTCCTATAGCCTCATGGTTGCTTTTTTCATTTCTTTTCCTCCAAATTACAGTGTGTTCACGAAGGACTCTTGATGTCTATTATTCCTGTGCTGCAGCATTACGTGTCAACTAAGACCTGCAGGTCAGCAGGACCTGGTCTCACCATCCCCCAACATTCCAACAAGTTTATAGGAGAAAATGGAGAGAGAAAGGAGATTTGCTTAAAAATTAAATGAGAAAAATAATGCTAATAATGAAGTGTTGATAGGATCTGAAAAGAAGTATCTGATATCCCAGAGCTTTTGGATGAACGTCTGGGGGTATGCAAGGAGAATTAACGGGGAATTCAGATGTTGGCCTTCAGGATGCATTTCTGCAGGTCTTTTAGGTTCTCCATCGGTTTGGAAAACCTCTTTCCAGACCTGTCTTATGCAGCAATAGTCTAAAACAGGAGCCAAAGCCTCCTCTAGGAGCCGAGTGAGACTCAAAACGGGCTTATTGCTGCATGCCTGTGCTGATCCAAATCCTGGTGTTACTGAGGGAGGTTTTGTTTCAGTATTTTCTCTCCAGATTTCTGAAGTTTCCCCCTCTGCCTTGCGGAGGAAATTACAGCTGCTTCACTCTGAGTGAAATGAGCCCACCTTTGCTGTGACATTTGAATTGTCCTTTTTCCTCTGATGTGAAAAACACGCTGACAGTAATGCAATCCGCTTGGTTTCTGCAGGAGTTATTGCACCAGCTTGGTGCCACTGTAAATTCCAGCATGCTTTTACTGGGAAGGCATCTGGAGTTCAGCTTATAGCAGAAAACCAAGTAAGTGTGGAGGGCTGATAAGGAAAGTGCTGCTTGCTTTGGGGCCAAGCAATTAAACAAGTGGAAAAATTGGAAGTGAAAGGAAATTTCCTCAGTAATCCAGGTACTGATTTTGCTGTTAGAAATGAATTCTGTTAAAAGGCATTTTGAGAAGCTGAAAATCACATCAGGAGAAAAAGCAGTTTTAGCTCAATCACATTTGGAGAGGTAACATTACATCAGTGTTTACGTTTCAGTCTGCTTTCCCTCTGGGTTGGCAGGCTGTAGCGTCTGTTCTCCCATCTTTTAAAGTGAGGACAATTAGATTTCTAAGCCCAGTGAATGAGATGTAGAACACAGACATCGGGATGTATAGGGAGGATGATCCTGGGAGATGGTGGCAAGCCATCGTGCACCCAGTTTCCATAGTGTGAAGCAATGACTTTATGGCCATGCCTGACCTTGATACTGAGGGGGATCTGAGGACATGGACTGGCTGCTTGCCCTCTGGTTCATTTTGTATATATCTCTCTTTATTTTAACAAGTGCTAGCTCTGGGAATGCTTTCTTTTAGTAACTACAGCTTTGGTTTGTTCCTCTGTCTCAAACATGTGAGGGTGGCATCAGTGCTTTTTAAGGGCTTCTCTATCATTATGCATTTCTTCTCTATACCAGTGCCGTCAGCCATCAATTCTTAAAACAAATCCGATGCTCCTAATCTCCTTCAATTGACCTGAGCAGTCCTTTGGTCAGGCAGACCAGAGTGGGATTTAGATCTGGAAGCCTTCCTACATTCCCTTGCTTTTCTTGAAGAGGTCTTCCGGCCTAAGTTTGCTTAAATCCTGTGCTGCCGTAGGTGCGGTGATGGCATTTTCCTGCTGGGAATGCAGTGAGTCTGGGCAGGGGTCGGTGCCACCTGGCACAGCGCCCTCACAAACTGACACCAAGGAGGACACAGCCTGCTGAAGCCCTCCTGCTCTGCGGTGGTGGTAATGTGCTATCTCAAAACAGAGGAAGAAGATGTTGGTGTGAAATTGATGCTCATAAGTAAACGCTGACATGGAGGAAAAACTGAGTTTATAGTCCAACAGAAAGTCAGGAGGTGATGCTTTGTACTCGGCAGCACTGGGGTGATGGGAGGGCAGTGTTCCTTACATCAGTGCTGTTTATGAGACAAGAGATCCAGCGGAGAAAGGAGCTAGATCTGTGTGTATATAGATGACTCAAACAGACATCTCATCTATTCATAGGTTGTCTCCCAAACTGGTCCAATTCCCCCTGGCGCCAGTGGAGAGAGTTACGGGAATTTCAGTGGGAGTTAAACTTGGCCGTAGGGAATATCTTTCCCTTCTATAATGCCTTGATTTTTATTTTTGTTTTTAATTGTTTCTTCCAAGACTGTGGTGCATTAATCAGCAGCAGTGCGGTGAGGCAGACAAGGAATTCCTAGAGCACTGTAGCTCTTGCTGACGATGAAACTGCTTTGTGCTGAAATCACGTCTGGGACGTTGGGAAAACAGGGTCAGAAGTAGATGTCAGTGAGGCGCTATCTGGAGCCTGCTGTGGGGAGGTGATGCTTATGGCCCATCAGAACAGCATAGGCATGTTTGTGTCAATGAGCAAAAAGCGGTGAAACCAGAGGATGTACCGTGGAGTGGTTGGGTTGTAAGGGATCTTAAAGCCCATCCAGTTTCATCCCCTGTCATGGGCTGGCTCTCCCCAAGCTCAGGTTGCCCAGGGCCCCATCCTGCCTGGCCTTGGGCACCTCCAAGGATGGGGGTACCTTAGAGGTCTTTTTCAGCCTTAATGATTCTATGATTCTGAGTAAAGAATTCTCTCTGTGCAACAAAGCATGGCAGGGGGGCTGTTGGCTGCCACTGCACCGGGAGCACTGTGCCATGGGGAGCCACCTTTGGGGCAGGGAGCAATGGTGACCCTGGCAGCACTCGCACACATGAGAACACACGCCCAGGGACCGCTCAGCCCTGCACAATGGCAGAGGGGACGGCTCCTTTCCAAGTTCAGCAGTTAAAGGAAATGATCATATCAAGAAAGGAAACCCCCTTCACATCAATACGAGAATTAATCTGCGCATAATTCAGAGCGCTTGTGATTTGGCTTGCGGTCATCATTTCCCACTTACTTTTGGCCTTGCTGCTGCGTGCAAAGAAGTGAGAGCTGTGTGTGAAAGCTGCAGGGATTTGTTTAAAAACTGATAGGAATAGGATTTTTTGGAGTATGCGAGAATGCCATGTAAACCTGAGACTTAACAGAGGCAGGCATCATAACACACGCAGGTACTGTGAGGAGGGGTATGCGATGCAAAAAAAGCTCAGTGTGTTATCAGGGCTGTAACAGTGGAACAAAGCATTAGCTGGGGGCCTTAGGGGCTTGGTTTTGCTCTTGGGAATATCTTTCCCACCAATAAATGGAGGAAAAATGTAATGAAGATGCACGGAGATGTATTTGAATACAGAAAGATCTGGCTGAATTGAAGGGAAAGGAAGGAAATGTTAAAACATGAGTGGGAAGGAGAGAGTGGAAGTGATCATGCTCAGAAAGAGCCCACTCCACAGGGACTGCAGAGGCAGTGATGGGGCTTGGTTGTGGGAGCCGGAGGTGGCTGCAGTTCAGTGGGTAGGAGGGATGGACCTGCTTGCGCAATGGAGCAAACCACCAACACAGCCAAACTCATTCCAGGCCTCAACAATGCACTGGGAATCCTTGAAGTTGCTTAAGTCAGTGGGATCTGTGTCCAAACTGTGGGAGGTTTTCTTACAGCTATCACCATGGCATCGTGGTTCCAAAAAAAAAAACCACCCCCAAACCAACCCAAAATGAGTCCATCTGCTTCCAGCTCCTCCTCAAAGGGGAAGAAAGTTCTTGCTCTCCACTGTGGTTTCGTTCCTGGGGTTTTAGATTCTATGATGCGGAAAAATTAAACCAGACAACAACCATTTTTATAGTAAGTGCTGCTGTCCTGGGGCTCTTGGTGCAATCATAGAATTATTGAGTTTGGAAAGGACCTCTCAGATCCTCAAGTCCAACCCCAACCCACCCCCTCCATGCCCCCTGACCATGTCCCTAAGTGCCACATCTCTGCAGTTCTGGATCACTCCCAGGGAAAGTGACCCCACCACCTCCCTGGGCAGCCTGTGCCAGTGCCTGACCTCTCTTTCAGAGAAGAAATTGTTCCTAATATATCCAACCTGACCCTCCCCTGGTGCGGCTTCAGGCCATTACTCCTCATTCTACTGATGCAGCGCTGGTCCCTGTCGCACCATGTGTATTCTCGTACGGTAGCAATGCTGAGGAACTTCCAAGGAAACCCTCAGATAACTGGGGTTAATCACAGACTTCTGCTTGTAAATGGCTCTGTGTATTTAGTTGCCCCTGAACTTTTTCTCCACATAGTGTCAGCAGTAAAATTCCCCCAAGGGATTTCTGCCTTGAGTCTGCTTGCGCTAATGCAGGCAAACATGAAAAAGCAAAGGAATATCCAACGGAGCACCAAAATGCAGGGTGTTTTTGCAAAAGCTGGAGCAAGCTTTGCAAAAAATAAAAGGCTGTGGGGTGGCCAACCACTACCCAGAGCTGAGCAGCACAGGAAGGAGATGCTCTGTTCTTCCCATGGCCCCACATGAGCAGTGGCTGCTCTGGGTGCTGCTGGGCTGCATCCTCCTGGCGTTTTGGGACCTGATCGGTTTTGTTTGTGAGTTTGAGGTTTGCTGCGGGTGTGTGCTGGCACGAGCGGCCTGTTGGGCAGCTCTGTATCCTCTCCTTGTTTTCTTGCTGCTCTCTTGGGGATTTTGGATGCAAGCTAACCTCTAATCCAATTGTTGTTGTAGCTTATTTATACCCGGAGTCGTGCTAGAGAGAAATTACCATCTCCTAGCAGAGCTGCTGCAGCTCAGAACTACTTCCTTGGCAGGTTCCTCCTGCCCCCGGGCCTCGTGCCAGCTGAAGATGCTATTAGAAGAGGGAGGAGGAAATTATTCAGCCTCAAATAGCTGCTCTGATAAAGCCCTGCTGGTCTGTGCAGGCTTCAGATCTGCCTATGGAGGGGCTGAGCGTGCACACAGGGGCACCTGCCAGTCCTCCCCGGTGCGGTGGGGTGTTCCCAGGGGGTAATGGTTTTATACTGTGAGATGGGAAACCCAGTTTCTCAGGTGGTTTAATAGGAATGTATTGATTTTACTCTTCTTGGGAAATCTCAAATTCAGGAAGAACTAAATGGAATTCCTAATTGAAAACGTTAGTGTGGGGGGAACAAAAGTTCTTTTCTTGGATTGAAGGTGCAAGCTCAGCTCTCTGGGCAAAATCGGGTAGAAAAGGAAGGCGATTCGCAATGAAAGATGCACGCGTGCTTTCTTCTGGCCAGGTTCGGTTTCTGATGGAGAAGCAGTAGGCAGCTTTGCTCAGGAGCAGCCCATTACTGCTGTGCCTCCTTCCTCGCACGCACCGCCGGAGCGGGGCCGGGCGCGGAGCCGCAGCGCAGCGCTGGCCGAGAGGTCCCTCTGCTGGGCGACCCCGGGGCCGCTCCCCGCATCAGCAACACGGCGGGCAAAGAGGGGGAGCATAAAGATAAAAAAACAACAACAACAAAAAAAAAAAACCAAAAAAAACCAGAAGGGATTTAGCTGGCTGAGCCCAGAGCAAGCAGGGGAGGATCGCGCAAAAATAACCGAGGAGGAAAACCGAGCCACCTGTGTGGTGTTCCAGAAAGAAAGGAAGCAAACCGCTAGGGAGAACCGTTTGCTTTGTGTTTCAAAGTTTGCTTTGCTATCAGTAATTGCTTCTGCCTAATTACAGAGCTCAGCGGGGAGCTGGTGACCTTTTCTCAGCGCTTGCAGGACGGGAACAGTGGCTGTGTCCACAGGGACACGTTGTGACTGAGCCCCGAGTGCAGCAGCGATGGTGGGGCTGTCCCTTCCCAGCACCCATGGGCTCGGTGGCCATGGCAGCAGGGTGGGAGCTGCAGGACAAAGCAAACCCGGGGCAGCCGAGAGCTCACGCGGGCCAAGGTCAGCTATTGTTCGGGGTTATTAATAGCCCTGCTGGCAGCAGTGCAAAGCCGAGCCCTGTGGTGAGAGCACAGCCCTTGTTTGGCTCAGAGGCAAGGAAAGTGGGACAAGTTGCTATGGGGGAAAGCAGGGGCGCCTGCCCTGCAGGGTGGGTTTGTGGAACTTAGAATCACTGAGCCGTTATGGCTGGAAAAGCCCACTAAGGTCATCATGTCCAACCATCAGCACAGAACTTAGCTGTGAAGTTGGGCCTATGCTCTGCGTTTGCGCCGATAAAATGGGTTTTTCTTCTGTTTATTCTGCAAGCTGCAATAGGAAGAGATGCTCTGTGGAGAAATGTGAATAAGTGTGACTTCCCCCTTTATAAACAAATCTGATGTTTGTACCAGGGTGTATGTAGCAAAGGCAACAAGCCCCTCTCCTCTCCTCTCCTCTCCTCTCCT
>PPHD01011330.1:0-18908 GCA_002909625.1 Bambusicola thoracicus | reverse complement strand
AAACGTATTATGAAGTTATGAATATTGCTATTAAACTGTAGAAAATTGTGTGTGCATTTATAAGTACACCAAAGACAGCTCAATTTCAGCTGCCTAGATCAAGTGGCTGTGTTTTCAAGGACTACTCTTGCACTGTTCCAGCTGCTTAACAACTGTAAAAATCTGGTCAACCTTGTTAAGATTTGTGTCGTATGAATCATTAAACAGTCAGAACTTTTCAAAACCAGCCTATGTTTGCTGATATTATAACTCTCATTCCCTCCCTTTCTGTCTTTTGTTTACTGCAGTCTCTGTCTGCCACTGACATTACTGTCTTATTGCTTAACTGGAATCTGTATCATCTTTTTCCAATTTAGATTGTATGTTTGGAGGGTAAGAATCATCTTTTTGTTCTGTCTCACACAGTGCCTAATACAAAGCAGGCCATAATGTATTTCTGCTATATACTTAAAGAAGTCACTGCTTTTGCCCAACTAAGAAAAAAAAAATAGTTTACCTAAGTTTACCTTCAAAAATAAAGAAAAAGAACTTGAAATATTGGAAGAATTACTTCAAGAATTTGCAGGAGCTATCCTCACAATCTCACACAGACTCTGTGTTGCAGCTTCAGCAGTTGTGATTTAAAGGGCATGCTGGAGAGCCCCAAAAGGACAAGATTTAGATGTTTAGAACTTGAAAGGAAGTGGAATAGTTAAATCTAAGAAAGAGAGATCCAACAGAGTGTATATAATAACCTTCCAGGATGTAAAATATTAGAGAAGATGACAGGAACAGTAAGGAATTCATTTTTGATGATGTTGGCACAATGGTCCAACTAGGATGATAAAACACTGGAGACTAAGCGTGCCATGAAATCTCCACTGGAGTGTCTCATGCAAACTTTCCAAATATCTGGCAAATATCCCACCTTCCTCAGGTCAGCATCTGACCAAAATGATTTCTAACTGCTTATCCCTATGTATTTCAGTGCCCAAGTGAGGATACACTGAACTCCCAGTAATTTTTAGACTATCAGATCTGCAACTACTAAACTCTATCTACTACATTCAATACTTTCACTTTACACAAAAGGATATGTTGTCCATATATAAATAACTACAGCTCCTGAGGGAGTAGAGGGGAGATGAAAATCAATAAAAAGCTTAAAGATGTATATTTAAATGATAAATTGCTTTTCAGCATGTGCTGCAGATTCAAACCAGGACATAAAGGACAAATAAGTGAACCACCAGGAGGGGGGAGTAATCTATAGTAAGAATGGTGGCAACTTTCCCACCTGCTGAGAACTGTTAAACAACAAGATTATGAACTAACTTCCATCTGGGCTATGTGGGACCACATAAAGTCCTAGATCTCCACTGACAGTGACCCTGAAGTGGTCCAACAAAATACTACTACACAGATTCTTTCACAGTATGTTACCCTGTGGAAAGACAGGCTAGGAAGGTTTGGGAAAGGTGGTCACATTAATATGTATTTGGAATTTATTTAAAACTCTGATCTGAAATATTCTGAATCACCTTGTTCTGTACTGTACATTTTAAAGGGCAAAAAACCAAACCAAACCAAAACCAAAACCCAACATCAGTATAGTAAGAGACAAAGTAAAAAAGGAAACTGGAGCTACCAAAAATTACAACACTAATGAGCAGCAACGGTGCATCTAAATCCCCTTCAAATTCAAAGAACAAGAGGACAATTCTATATAGGCCTCCAGTGAATAGGCTCCTGCAGAATAAACTTTCATAAATATTCAAATGACAATTCTCTGCAGGAAACTGTGGAATAGTTGGTAGTGAAAATGCGGGCTGTCATGCTCTGAGACTGCACTGCATTCAATTTATTTATGTGTTCTTAAGTTTATACATCAGTAATTAAAAAAAACAAAGCATCTTTCTAATTAAAATAAGTGAAGCCAAATGTAAAATGTTCTGTGAAGGTAGTTAAATTACAAGTTTTCTACTTTCTTTCCTAATATTCTGGCAAATAAGCTCTCTGGCAGGTCTGAAAAAAGAGCAATGGTTGTGAAACATTTAATATGAGAAGGAGCAGTTGAACATGAACGCTCCCTTTACAAAGGCTCACCTGATGTTGAAAAGATTTGATTTTTATATCTATGCAAAACTGAGCAACATAATTTCAATTTCAAAATGGATTCAGGGCTAGGCATGCTATTGTGCTGTGCTGCAGAGACCACTTGATGGTAGTGTTGTGCAGCAGCCTTGGAAGTGCAGCCTCAGAGCAGGGAGACAGGTCTCATTCTTTGCAGCCAGGACAATGAGTGTGAATGCAAGCACCCTCAGTGTTCTACAGCTCATGGCTGCCCACTAGCTAATAAATTGACAGGAAAAGCAAAGTGTAACCAAACTGTATTCTATGCCCTCCTCATTGGAACCAGAAATAATTGAGGTTCAGTTATTTCATCATACCCAGAGAGGGATGGTCAGTGGCTCAATGTCCACGTGGAGATCAGTGACAAGTGGTGTCCCCCAGCAACCAGTGCTCTTTAATATCTTCATCAGTGACATCAACAGTGGGATCGGGTGTATCCTCAGCAAATTTGCTGATGACACCAGAGGGACAGGATGCCATACAGAGGGACCTAGACAGACTCGAGCAGTGGGCCCAGAAAACCTCATGATGTTCACCAAATCCAAGTGCAAGGTCTTGTACGTGTGTCAAGGCAACCCCCACTATCAGTACAAGCCAGGCATGAAAGGATTGAGCACAGCTGTGTTGAAAAGGACTTGGGGGTGCTAGCAGATGGCAATCTGGACTTGAGTCAGCAATGTGCCCTCACAGCCTAGAAGGCCAACCATATCCTGAGCTGCATTAAAAGAAGCGTGGCCTGCAGATTGAGCAAAGGGATTCTGCCCCTCTACTCTGTGCTCGTGAGGCCTCACCTGGAGTACTGCGTCCAGATGTGGAGTCCTCAGTACAGGACAGACACAGACCTGCTGGAGTGCGTCCAGAGGAGGGACACAAAAATGATCTACAAAATGAAACACCTCTCCAAATGGGACAGGCTGAGAGAGCTGAGAGAGGCTGTTCACCCTGGAGAAGAGAAGGCTCCAAAGAGACCTGAGAGCAGTCTTTCAGTATCTAAAGGGGGGCTGTATGAAAGAAAGGGACAGATTCTTTAGCAGTGTCTGTCCTGACAGGACAAGGGGAAACGGTTTCAAATTGAAAAAGGGGAGATTTAGACTGGATATAAGGAAGAAGTTTTTTACAATAAAGGTAGCAAAGCACTGGAACAGGTTTCCTAGAGAGATGGTGGCTACCCCATCACTGGAGTCATTTATGGTCAGGCTGGAGGGGGCTCTGAGCAACCCAATCTAGCTGCAGGTGTCTCAGTTCTTTGGAGGGGAGTTGGACCAGATGACCTTTAAGTGTCCAGCTCAAGCCATGATATAATTCTGTGATTCTATACTGAGCATGATAAATATATTTATGCAATTTCTTCTAGCTTTCTAAAGTGAACGAAATGTTTCAGACTCCTCACAAAACAATCCAAGCTAAAAATAAGGTAGGGGTGTTCCTATTACTGATTGCTTTTCACATTGCCAAAGATAGACAAGCTACCTTTGGCCTACCTTCTCTCTTTCTGTGGTTAATATTGTGTTGAACAGGTTGCTGGGATAAGGACAGCAACCCGGCAGAGCAAGAAATCATTGCAGTCTTACCACTAATCCCACAGTGGGTTAAATTGGCCAGGACTGAACATGTTACTGCAACTAAGATATGTAAAATAGCCTGAACTACCTTGTTCAAAGTGAAATTGGTTACTTTCTCTCTACACTGGGACGCTGACATACCCTCGATGTGTTGTGACCACTGAAATAAAATCACTTCAGTTTTTCAGTGTGTAGATTGCTCTAATGCTGGCAGGGCTGCTTTAAGAAGCCTGGAGGCCCTGAGCGTTGCCTGAGCAGCTAATCACAGACTTTCATCAGGAGCAGGAAGTAGTACTCAGGCAATCCCAGGCAGCTGGACACGGTTTCAAATTATGACAACTGCCTCAGACCTGAGAGTTTCAAATATTACAGTGCTGTGGTAGCTTGTGCTCAAAAATATGCAGTTTTTAAGAGCTGCAGAAATCCTGTAAAATCTCATGGGAAATTCCTACAACTCTGTCTTCCATGCTAACTGATAAGATCCATCACCTTTCTAAGCTGCTTACATCCTCACATGGTTGTTTTTTTTTTCTTTTCTTTTTGACAGTGATCAGTGTAAAGAGGCAGAACATACAGGCACCCAACCAGCCAGCAGTGATGCTGTGGATAACATCTACTAGCCCTTCTTGTGTTGTAAATCCATTCAGCACACACAAAGTACCACAGGAGATGCCATCGATGCCTCACATTGCATTGAATGGTTCTCTACCTCCTCCTAGTGGATGTAACACTGAGGACTGCTGCTGAAATGAGCAATTTTACTTTTATTCTTTGCTACACAGCGCAAGCTGACAAGCAAAAGGGGACTAATTAACCACACAGTCCAGCTGAATTGTAGCTCAGTAGTTTGATAAAAAAAGGCCATTTGTCAATCTTGTCTGGTGTATGCAGGCACTTTTTTCATATTCTCACAGAAGAATTTTCTAATCAAGTCTTTTTTAGCTAAATTAATTGAGAAATCAAGGCATATCTCAAGTTACAGTGTTTGGGAGCTTGGAAATGTTACAGTGGATTCTATGGAATCCACTGAATGGGTGGAAACTATTACAAGAATGTCTCTGGAGAAGGGTATCATTCAGCCATCATGCACAGGAAGGTGCTGATGCTTGGCAGAAAACTTTCACAGGCAGATATCTAACTTTGGTGCTCGGTTCAACATTAGTTCACTGCCTGAGTGCAACAAAATGGGCTAAAATGTATTAATGCATTTAATGTGCTTATCGCTTCACTGAAGCATCTTATAAAATTGAGCTATTGCTCTCAATTTCTTTAAGCTGAAGTAATGTGATGTTATAGAAAGTCATATATGACAGGAAGAACATGAGTTTCAATCTTTACAATAGATGAAAAGTCTTACATGTAGAGATTGAATAAAAATATTATTATGATAGTGCATTTCTAAAGATACTACTTAGAATCAGGACATGTTACCAAGTTCTGGCATGTAGTTCTCAGTCTAATACCAGTATACTCCATTGGCTTTGCAGCTGTATCAAGGAGAAGCATTATACAGTGGTACGACAATGGACAGAAATTGCACACAAAGGCAATGAACATTGCTTTCACACTGATACTGGATTAGTTCATTGGCCAGTGCACACTGGCAGCAGGTTTATCTCAGGGTCTCCTTTGACCTGTAAGCACAATCAGTAATCAAACAAGAAAGCAATTATCTAATATATGGAACCTAGTCAACACCTCTACCAAACCTTAATTGGTCCAGGCTATAAAATTAGAAATGTTTCAATGCATGCGAAGTTACTGTTAGATGGCATAAATTATTGCATTTTGCTACTAATAAAAGTAGCAAATTATACCGGATTTGGAAAAAAAAAAAACATCCCTCATCTTTCAGGATCACTAAGCAAGAACTGATATGAAACCGTTATGAATGCTTGCCAAGTACCTGTATTCATCAAGTCTATTCAGTATGTTCATATATTTATGACAAAGTGACTCACGCAGAATATGCTTCTAGGCATTCAAATTGGAAGATGATTGAACTATAACATAATGATGGAACTTACATTTATGGCAGCAGTGGAGCAGTAGAGCCTTTAACGAATCATTTCTGAACTGTTGCATTCATTTATGCCAGTTAAATTGGTGACTATCAAAATTAGATTTGGAGGCTGACCCCACATGAACTTCTGTGAGATTATTTTCTGAATGTTCTAAAATATAATGTCCCCAAATACAAATATTTTTTTTCCAGATTAATTAGAAAATTATTCTTCAGGAATATTCAGATTTTGCTACAGTAACTTCTAAAGCCATCATTACTATGTAAATGACTAGATTTTTTTTTTTTAATTGTTTTCTCAATTGTTCTGTTGCCAGCATGTTCCTCCTAACCAGAACTGTAGACCTGAGCTAGTTTTCATGATGATGTACAACTGCAGTGTAATGTTAGGATCTTCTGTCTGGGACTATTAGATGGCCATTAGATGGCCTTATGGCAGCAGTACTACTGAAGGCCCCTTTCTGACTTCATTTGTGCTTTTGGAGTTAATTATGCTCCATAACATGCTATACCTGAAGTAGACCTAAAAAATACTGTAAGCTGTTTGGTCACAAAGTTTACTAAACTGGATCCTTTGTTTCAGGGAGCATGCAAATTGCCTTAAACATTTTCCCATACTAAAAGCTGCAGTTGGGATGTAGAGCTAGCAACAGATTTGCTTGCAGGTCAGACTTTTAACCTCTTTCTGCCCCAGCCAAACATAGAGTTTATACGCCCCATCGGTTTTAATCTGCAATTCCTACAGTCGCGCGTGTTGTATAGTAGGCCTGTATTGTAAAACACAACTCTTGCGAATGGTATGTTTTACACTTTCAGTCTTAAGCTGCAGCCAGTTAAATTTTCACACATTGTCAAAAGAAACCACCACAATGGAAACAAATTCCCAGCAATACCCTACATAGCTGCAGAGGCTGTTGCAGCCATAAGCACAAACAAACTTCCAGAGTAGATGCTTAATTTACTGGCATCCAGTATCTGAGTCTAGCAGTAGCCATGAGGAGGTATTTAAAGGTCCTTAGAAGGCCTTAGCCTGTATGAATTAATGTGGAGAAAGAAAGCAAACTTCCAGACAAAATTCCTTTAGAGATTTTCCCCCAGAGAATGCTTTATTGTCCACAAGGCAGTCATCGAGCCACATAATCAAACTAAAAACCACAGAGCAACAGGGCCAGGCAGAAAGGGAGTGCACCCTTTCTAGCCCTGTTTCCCGTTTCTTTTATAATCTGTCCCCATAGTGGTAGGGCACATCAGTTGGAGCCGATTAACCCTCTACTATTTGAATGTTGTCATTCACTATATTGCCCAGAGAGGAAGCTTCCTCTTAATTTTTTTAGGAGTTATTTTGTTAATTTTTTAAATAAAGTTAATTTTTTCTTTTTACTTTAAGGTCATAAAGCTTTTCAGCTTTTCTGTATTGTTTTGCAATGTGATTCTGATAAAAATTATTAATCTAACGCTAATGAGCATAAAATGTTAAATTCCCCCTATTTACTTTTCCTCTATTCACATCACTTATGTTATCTTTTTTTAGGCTTGACTTGTTCCCACCTGAACCCCTCTCTGCTTCTCTTTCATACGCCTCCCTTGTCAGAGGGAGATACAAAAAACAGAATTAATACTCAAAAACCATAGATCTGTTATGTAAGTGCTGAGTTTCACAGGTACTAATGAAGAAAAGGTTATATATCCTAGACAAAAATTATATTTGTACAGAAATAATTGCAACATCAACCACACTGTGATTCAGGAACAACCCAGCATAAAGCACAGGTTTTCTCTGATTTAGCGTAGTCATTGTATATAGAACATTTACTTGCTGTGTATTCCAGTTTGGATTAAGAAAAAATTTTTTAAAACATTTCAAGCAGTCTCAGTTTATTGGCATAGTCTCTACGAATTATCTAGCTATATAAATATTTGTAAATCTGAAAGTACAGACAGGAATGCTTCTGTCCTTATGCTATGAAGTTGCTCAGTTTAGCTCTAGTGCTATAAACCATTGAAATCCTTGTCATGAAAACAAACTTACCAATGTTTATTATCTAATAACTACAGTATATGTAGCTTAATGTCATAATAATCAATGCAAAAACCATAACCACTAAAAATTAATCTTAATTTATTTATTTTGTATTTTATGCCTTTCCCTACCATTGCCCATAGTTTGCTCTCTGTCTTCTGTCTGCAGCAGATTTCTCCGGCCCTCCTTTGCTTTCTCCCAAGAAGGATTTTTCTTCCTTGCTCTCCTTTTCAACCGAAAAGCAGTCTCGGGAAAATTGGGTATTTTCCCCCAGGCTAGAGCTGCAGCTCTTGTCTCCACAAACAGTTATCCTTACAAATGCCAGCACGAGGAAACCCAAGCTATTATCAGCACTGCTGTTCTGTATCCCCCAGATGCACAACTTGCTGGTGGCTGTTTCCACCCGCTCCTGACAGCAGTCTGCCCATGCTGTACACCTGTTGGGGTGGGGAGAAGCAAGCAATGCATTTGCTATTCCTATTACTTTGCTGATGGATATGTTTGGCCAGGATACAGCTATTTACTTTACCTTTGGTATTTTACTGATTAAATAAAATTACTTTAAACGTGATGGCAGCTGTAGTGAGCTTATCCACCAACCCTTTCTTCAGTTAGCCACCTGTTTTTCGGCACTGGGCTTCATAGCAGTGTGAAATGCAGTCTCTCCAGCCCCCAGTTTCACATAACTTACAGCAATCCCTTCCTTAGCTCCCTCGTGTCTCTCACACACCTTCCCTAAGGTGCATGTGGCTCTGTACAGCACCTGCTATTTGGGCAGGGAAGGGAGAGAGAAGCTGTGCCCACTGACAAGATGGCCACCAGCTCTGTAGTTGGGTGAAGTGGGTTGAGCTGCTCTCCTGGAGAGCAGCAGCCATGATGGTGGCCACAACTTTGCCACAGAATGGCAGCCATCTTGTTGCTGGGCACAGCTTTACTGCAGAGTGGCAGCCATCTTGGTGGGCACAGCCTTACTGGAGAGTCGCAACTATCTTGTTGGTGGACAGAGTTTTGCTGTCCCTGCAAAACAGAGACAGTCTTGAGAAATCAAAAATATGGAGAGGAAAAAGCAAATATCTTCTTGCTTTGGCTGCTTCTGACATGTGGATAGTTACTGCTATGTGTAAAGAAGCATGCAAGAAGGCTGCTTTTCAGCTAGGTAAGAAACACAACTAAGTTATGATAGCTGCAACGTATCCCAGTGTGGTATCAGCCTCTGTTGTTGCCATGTAAATGCTTTACCAGACAGTTGACTTAATACGAAGTAAGTAGTGTAGAGGTAGGAGAGGACTTCCTCTTCAGAGCTGTGGTCAGGAAGTTGTAATTTCTTTCGTGAAAATCCTCTCACAGTTGCTTTATTTTTGTCACAGTGTATTGCTTCTGTGCAATGCACCTAAGGTAAAACTGTATTTTAAAACAGTGATTTTGAAAAATCAAAGTATACTCTACTGCCTGATTGCTCAAGAGGCAAATCAGCTCCGAGTATGTGCCTTGTGAGAGGGTGGGGCTACACCAGCCTCTGAAGGCTCACTGAGGTGATGCTTTAGGCCTGCTTATGAAATTCAAACTAAACATCTAGCACAGATTTAAAGAGAAAGTAGAGGCAGGTTTGCATCTGTGTATTTTGGTATCTGCTGTACCTGTACTGTGCTGTTTAGGTGAGGAAGTAATGGGAGCACGTGAACCATGTTGCTGTTGTGGTAAGGTGTGGGGTATCATTTCTGTGTTCTTGAAACTTGTCAGCCAGGATTGAGTCTGGGGGCAGATCTGGCATTCAGTCACGTACAACAAAATCTGATTGTCCTAGAGAGGCAGGATTTTCTTCATTTGCAACAGCTGGTTGTTTTTGCTGAAATTGCCTTGGCATATAGAAAAAGGGACTAAGTGTACATGGAATAGGTAAGTAACTCATGAATCCAGGACAGACGTCTTGAACTTCCTTGGGAATGTATTGATCTGTGCTTCAGCTTCAGAAACAGAGAGATTCTGACTGGATTTACTAATTGCTCACTTGTGCAAGTCCTCCTACATGTACATGATGCTGCTGTCTGAGGCTGCATGAGCCACCATTTAGAGATATACAGAGGCTTCCACAAGACACACAACCCTGTAAATAAAGCATTTCTAGATGTGAACTTGCTCTTTCCACACTTTGTGTTGATTAGGAGGATTATGTATATATTTCTCAAAAGATGCAGATGATATTTCTTTAAGCTGAAGGGAGCCTGAATGGACTCTCCAAATAGGCACAAAGAAAGTCTGGGTGATAAACTATCATTTATAGTTCTGTATTTCATCCTTCTGTTATAAATGTCTTACTCTGTAAGGCTTTAATGAGCTGGAGATTTATTGATGGTATAGATCTGGAAACTAAATATTTGTTGTGTTTAGGCTACTAGTTGGGAGTGAGATACGGTGATATGGAAGAAGTAACTTATTCAATGGTGGGAGCACAAATAACTTTAACATATAGCAAAGACAATTCTAGATAAAGACTGAAAAAAAAGGAAGAAAAGTATTACAAGGCTTTGCATTACAATGAGCCCACCTTGTAGTATTTGGTCATGGGTGCTTGAGCATACGCTCAAAACTCTCTCTTGTTTGTTGAGCCCAGTGAAGTGGGTGTGCTACCCACTGAAGCTGAGCTTCATGTGTGGCCATTAAAAGGGTGAAGTGACAGCTGAACTGTCCTGTGTCCCCGTCTTGCCTTTCTGTTAGTGTTCTGGAGTCCACAGGAGATTCCTTGGTAAGAAATAGTAAATCACTCATTTAGGAAATATCTAGACATTTTACTTCCTTCACTTTACATGAAATAGCAGTTGTACCAAGAGGCTCACTCTAATGGTGAAAGCTGCAGTATAAAATATAAGATGGTGAACCGGGGAAGGAAAAAAGAATAACTGTTCAGTTGCTGTCACTATTGCACTGTGAAGTCAACAGAGATCCTGCACTGCCCTACAACTGCATCTGGGAACAATTGGAAAGGTGGGCTATTGGCCAAAGGCAGCCCCAAATAATATCACTTTACATTGTTCTAAGGATGTTCAAAGAAAGAGCTAGTGCAGGGTAGTAAGTACATTGAAATTCTTACCAAAGCTTAAATTCTGTCTGCATCTCTATGTAAACAACTCCTTAGATTACTATATGTAAATTTCAAAGAATGGGTCATCAAAAGCAAAAGCAATAAACATTGTTTGACTGGATTTTCTCACCTAGTTAAATCATGGGTAAATAAAATTTTCCATGTCTCTACTGTAATCTACAAAAAGCCAAAACCAAACAGAAAATATCACAAGAGAAATACAAAAAATGCTGTCTTTTTTAGTATTGCCTTATTGTCTGGTCAGTCAACAGCAGTGAGATGTAAACTTTCCACGATTCATAGCCTCCCTGTGCTCTGTTATTGCCCCAGAGTGCAGAAGCAAAGAGAAATGCTATCACGTGACCACAGTGGTTGCAAGTCCCCCCTTGTTTTTTGCTTCTTGGGATAGGAAGAAGTACTTTTGAGGACTAACAACATATATTGTCTCAGATGCTTAATTCAATGCCAAGTCTGGTAACTAACTTGTACTGTTGTTTCCATCAGTGAGATGAAAATTCAAAATATGTTTCTGGAAACTGCTCATCTATTCTTCCATCCACTTAAGATTCAGCCTACTTTAACCTTTCAGGATAACCTGTAAGACCTGGGCAAGAACTAGCTATTGAATGCATGTAAGCGTGCCTCAAATGAGGTTCATTGTAGAAGCTTTGTAAATACGATTACTTCTTTTGACTAGCAGAGTAAAAAACCATCCCTATCGTTTTAGAGGATTGAATCAGAGAATAAGGGTATAAGTTGGTGTACATTATGATGAATTTCCAGAAGGCAGCAAGGCAAACTGAGTTAGTTAGTTTAACTGTGAAGTGACACCTGCTTCCAGAGTAGCCACCAGACTACCTTGCCTTGCTGTGCTAGGATGTTGGGCTGTGCATTTTGCACAAGCCTGCTTCCAAGTTTGCACTGTTTGTCACGGGAGGATTAAATAATGGGGTAATACTGGGAAGGAGAGTGAGATCAAGAGCAGAAAAACACAATCATTTTCTCCACCGTGCTATAATACCAGAGTGCAGCTCTCATCTCTCACCTTATCTTAGCTCTGCTGGATTTTCTCATATTCTTTTGTCCGCACTCAGCTGGTGCAGTGATTTTTTCCATTCTGCTAAAGCATTGTGCATTGCCTGTTTCTCCTCTTTCATTACTCACCTTGTGTATCCCAGAATGTATTTCCAGGAGATTTCCAGATAGAGTCTTTCAGCTGCCAGTTTGACTGGATGTGTCGTTTTGACTCAGGCCACTTTACCACAGCAGGTTTCTTCTTTGGATATCCTTTCCCATGACTGAATCTGAGGAATCTCCATGAAATATTATGTGTAATATAATGAACATGGCTAAATCAAAATGAAATTGTAAAGTATTCACTTTACACTTTTCAGTGTATCTGTGAACACTTAGTGACAAAAATGTCATGCAGGTTTGTAAAGTTACCAGCAATGATGTATTCCATACATATCTGAACATTTCTATGTGAAATTGAAAGATACTGCCAGCCCACATTTTTCATCAGTATGACTGGCTGACAAAAGCCTTCCTATGACTTCATTTCTGATTGTTAATATTGAAGGAAAACTACATAATATCTACAGAGCTACAATGGGAATGCAGTCAGAGAAAGCAACGTAATTGATCATTTCACGGACATGGGGATTTCACCAAAGACAGACTTATGAATAGACAGGCTAAGGCAATAACAGCACTTAGAAACCTTGAAATCTAATGTTCTCTCACTTACAACAGCAAATGAAAGAAGGAAAAGCCATCTCTAGGACAGGTAATCAAGTATCTCAAGATCAGACTGAGTTTAATGCTCTGAAGGCTTTGGTCTTGGAAGAGTGTAAAATGACTGTGAAAACAGATTGATCTGAACATCTTTGCTTGTGTGACAGTTTAATTCCATTGATTTTGACAAACTTATTGCAGACTCGTGCTAATGTAAGATTAGAATGTGGCTTTACCACCTATTAGCCAGTAGCTGTCTGTAAAATATCCATCTCGTAACGCCTCACTGGCAACCACTTCCTTTTTTCTTTTTTTTTTTTACCCCTCAGTATTCTCTTACACAATCTGAAAATAGTGATTTAAGCTGGACAGAACTATTTAGAAATGTCTGTTTCTCATAGAAATGAGAGAAGATAAAATAGACCATAGAAAATGCTAATATCAACAGAGCGCTGGTCGCCTTCAGTCTGTTCTGAGCACATACAGTAGAAATAACTTCAATATACAAGAAAAAAAGCCCCAAAACTTCACTAAGAGATGCACTATTTTGTTACTAAAGACTCACCCAAATTGGATTTCAGCATTACCACACTGGGTGTTACATTGTTGGGTTTTCAGCAACTGTACAAGGTAATGATCTCTTCAGCTGCCTGTGGTAGAGCCAAGTTTTGCCATAATGCAGTCTCCTCTCTTCCTGCAATACTTTGGCAGCAGCAGACTTTCCTTTCTGACTTCCCCACTCCCTGTCTCCTTGCTGTATCACAGAGGGTTGCACTTCTTCTCTGGAGAAGGTATCCATGCAATGAAGGTGGAGAAAATTCCATACCTGGGCAGAGAAATCTTTGTAGCAGCCCATCAGCAAAGCAGAAGAGAATGGTTGCTTGAGCAGTATTCATTGCTTGAATGGTTGTTCCTGCTCTCCATTAGGGAAACAGCAGTAGACTGGATAGAAACATCTCATCTTCTGGATGTTAACAGAGAACTGTTAGCTGAATGTTTTTAATATAACCTTTATAATGCACTGTAGCATTAGAGTGTTAGTGAGCAGATCTATAAAATTCATTAGACGGTGTGAAACTACCCCAAATAGGAACTTCTAAAGAAGGAGCAGATCTGGGCCTTTCCTCTTTTTGGGGTCTAATTTCCAGTTTTCAGTTTACTTTCCTGTGGGCTAAATGAAACATTTCTGAATAGGTATTTGACAGAAGTCTCCTTTTTGGAGAACATTTACTGTTGGACTGAAAAGTATTTTGGACTCTGAGAAATATTTGGTATTTCTTTCTGGTCCTTTCCTTCTCTCTATTAGTTATTCCATGTGAGGTGTATTTCTGCCTGCATGAGAGGCTCAGAGTGCCCCCTGCAGCATCCCCATGCTGCAATTTGCCTTTGCCTGGGGATGGTGATGCAGATTCAAATCCCTTTGCCATCCCGTGAGGGTGCTGTAACGGATCGAATGATTTAGTAAGTGCGCACTGCAGAAGCACTGCCTCATCTGGCTGTACTTTGTGCAGTGTAATCTGATATGTGCAGCTAAAGAATGCCTGTTGGATTGGACTTTGCTGAAAAATGGCAGGGATCCTGAGCTTATGAATCCTGAGGGATTTACCCTATTATTGGCTTCCATGTTGTGACCTGAATCTAGGAATGCTTACAAGATGACTCAGTTTATGGTTTTTTCCTGTTGGGAATTAAGTATCTGTAAGTGGTGAGGCACTTCCAGGATTAGGTTGGGAAAAATAATAAGAATAAAAAAAGCTAAGCATGGGTTTGAAGGTGTTTATGTTTAAATTAGGTCTTTTTACAGACTGTTGAAAATCAGAGCCTTTGGGTCTAGCCCTGAGCACCTGGGTCTACAAACCCTTATGCAACGTAATGGATTTTCATGAAATTTATCAAGCATGTTTACAAGATTAGAGCCTCGTTCCCTGATGTACCATCATTTTGTAAGTTTCTATGGGTTGAAACTACTTTTTAGTACTAAAATTGTTGCAGTAACACAATAAGTTCTATACCTTATGGTAAAGAGATGACTGGGACAAATACTGATTGAAGCTTCCTCTTTTCCTGGGACAAAGCAGCTCATTTGAAGCATTTTTTTTTCCTGGTATATTCCATACAAAGATGTGAGTACCTTCTTATAACTGACTTGAATAAATTCCGGCATTTATTTCCATGAATATGTGGAATGAGGTGGAGATGTTTAAACCCCACAGATTTTTACAAACTGAAACTGTGTTTGTAATTGAATATGAAATCTATCTTTTCTAACTGCAGACTTAAAAAAAAATGTGCCCCCCCCCCCCAAAGTAGACAACAAACTTTCATTTACGATTTACTTTTCAGTTTCTATTTTTCACTGTTTTACTTACTATCTCCCTGCTCTTGTTCCCAACAGCACAAATGAAAATAATGATTTCCATAATTGCAAGCTGCAAAACATGTTTTGTCTGCCAATGCATTAATAGTCTTTACTAATAATATACATTTATTACGCAGATTTTCAAGGCTTTTTTTTTTTTTTCTCTGTGTGAGCTATTTCTATCTCCATGGGAACACTTTCTGGCTAATAACACATAAACACTTATTCTATAACGTACGATTAGTAAATAAGCAAGTAGATCTGTTCTATTAAAATGGTGCTGTTCAAAAATCCAGCCCCCTTTGGAAGTGGCTAACAAAAGCATTCATCCAGTTTCATCCTACAGCAAATGACTTCAGTATTGGTTGCAGCTGCTCAGCTTTTCAGTGTGTCTTTCTCGGCCTGATGTGTCCTTTAAGAGGCAATGACACATATTGCTGCACGTGTTCAGTTGCTCTACCTTTGTGCTGCAGTTCTTTACTCTGTAAAATGTTCTCGGTACACAAAAGCAGCTGCTGAAGAAACCGCTTCAGACCGAGGGTGAAAGAACTGATGGCAGCACCAATAAGAAACTCCAGTAGAGACTGAGGGAGTGAGACAGTGCAGAGACACCAAAGGAGCTTCTGTGAGAAACAAAAATATCAGCATTATTGCCTGTCATCAGAACCCCAGGTGAGACCGAAAAGCCACTTTCTGGCTGTAGATCTGTGGACCTGTGTTATGCGTAACTTGAAAGGGTTCACCTCAGATGATGAAAGAGGCTGTTTCGCAAAAATGATACCAGTGCCTTTGTCTTTTTCCTTTGCCTCACCACTGGTGATAACGATGATTTTTTGCAACAGCAACAAAGTAATTCCGGGGGGAGTTGTCTGTACCTTTTGGAAGTTTCATAGCTGATTGTGAAGTGAATTAATTAAAAATTCCAATACACGCAGACTTCAGAAATGTCTATGGCTGGCTAAGTCATCAGCGCCTCCTGAAAGCGGTGGCAGAAAGCCAAACAAGCAAAAACCGATGCTTACTACTTAATTTACGGCCGTATATTTAAATATATTTTATTCCAATGATTTGTAGTGAGAGATTTACTCTGGAGGAGCCCTAAAAGCTCCATGTGAAACATGCACAGTTAGTTCTGTCAGCACTTCGACTTTATTTCAGCAGGTTTTTTTTTTTTTTTTTTTTTTTTTTTTTTTTGCATTGCTCTAGCCATAAAGCGATCTGTAAAGGGAACCAACTCTGATACAGTTTGAAAAGTGCATTTTGTACTTGGCTCTCCCTTTGATCGAATTAATCTGGGCTTTTTTGTAGTTCTAAATGAGGCCTATGGGCTGACAATGTAGCTGTTTAAAGGGGATTTTAGGGGATAATAGCCAATGCAAATAGTGCCATGAGAATGGCAACTTGCTTTTGCACTTTCAATCACATAATAACAGCAAAGAAAGCTTTTAAAATGAATTGAAATTTTGTGGCATGCCATCTGGGATTATTTGGGGAAACAGTTCTGAATACTATGGTTGTGTAAAAGAATGGTACTATGGGGCACTCTTAAGCTGACATGTTTCAGATGGCACCCTTATGCTAACTGCTGCAAAGTTGGCTAGCATTTTTTTTATTATTTTCTTTCTTCTGGATTATCTGCAAAAAATTCTCTTTGCTGGTATTTGGGCCTGAAAAACTTTTCTATTGTTAAAGAATTCAATTCAAACCCCTTGCAGCTGCTGATCCCTTTATTGTTCCAAATGTTATGTATACGCGTCTCAGATGAATGTAGCCAAGCCTTTTAGTGCCTTAATAGGTGTCTGTATAAAGGTCATTTATTCTGCAGTACTTGTTTTAACAAAAGTTTATACACAAACAACAACTACAGCTAAAACATTCACATTAATCAATGTTCCTCTCAGTATAAAATGCAGAGAGAAAAAACGAAACTGGAGAAAGTATGTCCAAACATGAGAACTCTTTCTGTGTTTAACAGCGAAGCAGCAGATATTTTAGACTCCATCATCAAGAGCTGCATGAAAAATCATTTCAAAGCTGTTCTGAGCTGGGATGGATGATTCTCGACTTTTCAGAACAAGCGCGGTTTGAATGAGGTCACTGAAAGGTTTAATACGTAGGAAGGAGTGGAATTGTGGAAAAAATATATATCTGATTTCCCCAGTCCAATTAGTTTTGGAACTGAGCTTTAGGCTAGCCAGCACCTTGACATTTCAGTTGACATAGCTGCCTTTCCTTTTCCCTATCCCTTTGTCTGAGTTCCAACTGGCTGCCCTTATAAACACTCCTGGAGGAATTAGGGTGCCTGTAAGTCAGGTATCTTAGATGAGAAGAACTGAGCGCACTCCACTGGCATGCAAGATTTTTCTTTTTATAGAAACATTAAAATACCATCTGTAAGGTTTAGGAATGTAGGTCGTGTCCATGGAGAGTTTAAATTTGAAGTTATGACAGATGTTGGATGGTGAATTAAAAATTTGGCTCCAAGTCTGTAAATTAACCTGGTTCCATTGACTTTCCTGGAGTTAGTTCTGCTGACACACATGTAATGAGATCAGATTCTGACTATCTAAGTACTCAGTTGAGTGCTACAGAATATAAATCCATCAGTGAAATGAAGAATGGGTCTTGTCACGAACATAATGTGTGAGCTACGTTGGGTACGCATGAGGAGCAGGGCCAAAGAAGCCCAACTACTTGATCTCTCATAGAAGAAATTGCACAGCAAACTGTGTTTCCGTATTTGTTCCTTGGAATTCTTTGTCATTCTTAACAGTAATATCATACTCCAATCTCTAAATGTGTGATTTTAAAATATGTAGCAATTAAGCTATTCCTCCTGCTGCTGCTAGGGACGTTATTATACCCCACTCCTGAAGCCTGGGTTAAGCTGTGTAAAAGAATCACAGCAGCTCTGTATAAAGAGCTGTTTAAGGAAGTCTGAGAAAAGTAAAGTGTATTTCTCTGTGTTGATCATTTGGTCAACAGCTGTGGGCTCTGCTAGAATGAAAAAACTAAAGGCAGGGGCTGCAGTGAGAACAGCTATTCTCAGCTCTCAGATCATTAGCTAGAACAGTTCGGTTGCACTGTAATGCTACGTGTAAGAGCGAGCCCAGCTTAAGTCACTTCATACAGGACCTCACTGAGCACTGTCAGTTCTACTGCAGCCGAATGCAAATAGATGGAACGTGCCGTGTTCAGAAAGTTGATGTAGTACGTGCCTTGCAGCTGACACTGTTAATCGCACAGGCAGCCACGTACTGCTCTAGTTGTAGATTCCAGGTGGTCTTCAAAACTAGTCACATATATAATGCTTTGTAATAATCCCATTTGGCAACAACATAGACCCAGCTAACTGCTGTTAGGTCCTCAGCCAAAGGAAATGGCTGCAGTCTTGCCAGGAAAGATGAGGTACCAACAATTAGTGCCTTGCTGGATCAAAATCCCAAATCAGTTAACCCAAATCCTTGTTTTGGTGGACAAAGCCCATTGCCATAAATAATCTGACTATTGAATAATGATAGTACAGTGATCCTGTGTAGGAGATGGTGAGTGGCCGTGGTGTGATGTTGCCAAGTGCTCCGTGGGAATAGCAGGAGGGGAAAGGGAATGGGATGTTTGGAAGCAGACAGAAAAGGTTTCTTCCTTCTGATAAATCAAACTTTAATGAGACTAATAAAAAATAATAAGGTAAAACAGAAAAAAATCAAACAAAACAGAACATGCTGCTAATCATGGAGGCATGGATTTTTCCTATATGTGCAACAGAATTTCTCAGCATCTGTTGAGCTCAGCCTACCTTGGAAAGTGGACTCCAGTATGCAGTGTCCACTACAGAAGCAAGATGCCACTAATTAGCTGCTTGGTGGTTTATTGTTTCATAGACAAAGTGTGGCTCTCGGCCAGCATACCTGCCGCTACTTACAGGAATTCAGGGGCAACAGCATCTCACAGCAGGTTCTTGAAAGCATTCTGGCTGACATTGTTTTGCCCTACAACAGGATGCATTACTATATGTT
>PPHD01011329.1:0-18908 GCA_002909625.1 Bambusicola thoracicus | reverse complement strand
AAGTTTGGCAGAAGTAGTTTTAATTTCATGTTTTGGCGTTTTTCCATGTATTTCCAAAGAGAAAGTTATTTTACACAGTCGTAAAATACAGATGTCAGACAATATATAAACAAGAAAAAAAAAAAACATTCTTTAAGCAGTAAATAGAAACCACTGCAAGATAATTCCCTAAACAATACAGAAATATATAATTAAACTGTTGAAAAATACTATTACGAGATTTATATTGTTATAATGTTTTTGTTTAATGCTAACCCTCAGCCTTCCAAGGAAGAGGTAACACATTTTATTAGGCCAAACATTTAAGCACTATTTAAGAAAAACAACAAACACAAACCTTCTGTTTTGCTTCCAAAATTTTTGCTTCTAAATCAGCTGGTATTATTTTGCCTCTGTAATTATTATAGAAACAAAGACAAAGAAAATTGAAGGTTGAGCACAGAAATACTAGCTACAGTTGAAATAATTTAATAGCATTTTCTCAACAGGCGATTAGCAACTTGACACACTGTATTGAACCAGCCCTTAAGTATACTAAAACAAATTTAACAGATGAACACATTTAATATATCAAAACATTAGCATCCATCCTACCTTTCATTGCACTTTATCAAAATTACATTGTCTGTTCCAAATCCAAGTGCAGCTCCAGCTTTCTTTATTGAGTAGTGACTCTGCAGGAAAGCATATGCACATGGAGGAGTCATTTAGTAACAAAATGTCTTCACAATGTACATCAATAAATTAACAGTTAGCAGTGTGTTAAGCTCACATGTTCTGAGGTAAAGAGAACCAGTTTAGGGACTGCAGCCATGCCTTTGGTTTTGACTTCGGGGAAATATTTGTAGCGTGCGGCCATTATGCTGTACATGTTGGAGATGGCTCCTCCTGTGAATGAATAAATGAATACCAAAATAGTAATGAGAAAAAATGATTATAATACTAAAGACACACAAGCCTCATTGGCATTATCAGGGGAAGTGGCAGCGAACTATGAAAAGTAAATCTCTGAAAAGCGTGCCGTCTGTCTAAGTAGCACAAGAACAGATGCTCTAGAAAGTTATACCAACAGCCTAACCTATCATCTCTTTCAATTGCTAATATTTTGTAACACTTTCCTAAAATTATCAGTTTTCATTGTGCTGCTTTTGCAGGACAGCTTCTTGTTAGTAAGAAAAATGGAAAGTTATCAAATTCTCTTGAGGCTAAAGTCATATACAGTATAGATTTCTCCCATCACATCTGTAAATACAGAACCAGATGCCTAAAAGGTAAATTTCTCCAGCTAAGGTAGTAATCCTAAGCTACCTTCATAGAGAGTTTAAAGAAGGAGTCACTTTGCAGGCTGATCCAGCTAGTATATTTTGATACTTCTGAGGAATGTGAGTTGAGGAAAAAAACCCATCTTTTTCTCTTTCTTTTATTCTACAAAAAGCCCAGTGCCACTAGCCTAGCTGTACAATGCAGATGTCAAGATTTAGTAAGAAGAATCTCATCTATAAAGCTTAGGAGTATTTATTCCACTTCTATTTCTTGATCAACCAGAACATTGGGCAAAAATTTTCTTGCAGATGGGACTAGAAATCAAGCAAGAGTGCTTTCCTGCATTTTATGCAGGCTGTTCCAAGAGGAGGCAGAATTAGTCCTTCATCCTCTGAAACAGGATGGTCTTGCCCTCACCAACAAACCCAGAAACCTGGTGTACCGTTGGGCACCTGTTGTTCAGACATGGACCTGGACCTTCCACATGTTTTCCCATTCTTATCTACAACTGCTGATTGCTTTTATACTACCTTCACAGGAAGACAACTATGGCCCGTACTTCAGAACCATACTTTGGGAATCCAGCTGATTTTCTGAAAGTTACATCTAGTCTCTTTCTCAATAGCAGGACATGGTTCTGGAGGTCAGCACCTCGAGAAATAAGGCACAACAAAGGGTATTTAAATGCCTAACCATGTTCCAGAATTTGTAATCAAGCTTTAAAGATGTTACCCAGTGTTCTATGTAGCCATGATACACAGACATACTCGAAAATAAAAATCTCTTTTTTGTTTTTTTGTGGAATGCCTGAACAATGCATATACTTCAGGTGGGAAATTCCTACTTCTAGAGCTCTGACATGTTGTTTGGTCTTGCAGACATTTCATACAGAAAGCGGACGCTCAGACAGAGCTTATGGTTATTTTAACTTTTAGTCAAACCTCCAAGCACAAGAGAAAAACTCACCAGGTGAGAATATCCCATCACCATCTTTATTCGACCATCCGATAATCTCTCTCATCTTTCGAAGTGTTATTTGTTCCATGAGGACAAAAACAGGGGCAATTTCATATGTAAACCTGAGTGGGTAAAGCAAACAAAACAAACAAAATCAAATACAGATTCAAAAAGCATAATCAATTATTTCAGATTCCTAAAAGTTTTCCTGTAACGCAAGGATCTGATATTGCAAACCTTATGCGAGCAAGTATCCTCAGAACACAATATGCAAAATATTGGTCAATAAAGACCTGCAGTATCAATAACTTTTCTATTACAACCAGGATGAGACCCAATATTCACCATCACAGAGTTTCTGACTGCTATGTTGCCGCACATTTGTCTCCCAAAGTGACAATACTTTATTAAAACAGTGAACTTCAATGAGCTAACCACAGCCATAATTAGAACTATTGAGCTAGGGCTCTGAAGTCTAAATACAATTAATTATGTGGATTTATTCTGTTGATGATCTCCAAGGACAACTTATTTCTACAATACCACGTGATCAATAACTGTCAAGAGTAATTATAAATGATGATTTTCTAATTACCAATTACAAATACAAGACAGCAGTCAACGGTTGTATCCATTTAATGAAGGCAAAAAGCAGTGCATAGCCTGGTGTGCCATGATGTCACCGACAGATCTGCGGATGGAAAGTGACAGCCATACAACCATTTGTGGGCAGGAAGCTACACAGATGAACTGCTACTGCTGTAAATAAGCTGAATGTTGGGTATGCCAAGATTTAAAAAAAAAAAAAAAGCAATAAAAGTTAAAAATATTTATATAAATAAGGAAAGGGGGGAAGGGGAGGGAAAGAATGCAGGAGCAGAAAGAAACTAAGCATTCCAGCTGTGATTTTTAACAGAATCTTTAGGAGGGTGACACCCTGACGCTTGGGAACTGCACGATCATTTCTGTTTTCAATGTAAATAGTTTCACCACAATTTACATGTTGTTTCTTTAATACTAAAATGACACTGAGAATGATTACGGCAGACCCCAGGGGCACAAACTATTCCTGAAAGCTTGTATTTCACTTATGTCTGCACTGTTTAGTTTAAAATATTAAAGTTCATATCTTTGTTGACAGCTGTCACTGCTATTCTGAGAAGCAAAAACACGACTCCTTTTGCTTTTATCATGATCAGAACTGTCAGAGACAGGCAGAGGAATACCAATCTGGAATTTGGGTGTTAGCAGTGATTACAGAGACATAACGTTAACAAACCGGTTGATGTCTGTAACCTTCTCAGTATTAAAAAAACACCACCGTTCATTTTGTGCTGTGTTTTTTCAAACACTGCAAATCTGAGACACATTCCAACCTTTATTTAGGCAGAATGCCCAGCTGAAGCCAACAGGAGCTCAGCAGTGTACAGTGTAGCCTATATATGAGACAAACTGAAGTCAACATGACTTTCTCCATCAGTTTAAATGCATTTTGAATTTTATCTGGAAACCAGGCACGTTCACCCTATGTACTTCCCGAAACACTTCAGCGTTTGCACGAGAAGTGCACAATATTAAGCAAGATCTTTGTTTATAAAGTACTAAGACATCACGTGGGAAACTGAAAAGGTACCAAAACCCAAGTAAAATAGTGTCCATTGATTTTATTGTGTAAAAATTTTCTGAGTCCCTGAAGTCTGACAAAGAAATAAAAAACCACGGTGGATGGTAATTAGTAATAAGGGCAGTTTAGTTATGTTAGAGGATGGCTAGGATTTCAAAAGTCATGTCTTGCTGAAGGTCAGTCCAAATCATTGTCTGTTTTAAACTTGAATGATTTTGAAAATTTCTGTAAAACTCAGAAAATGTGTTTCAGAACCAATCTTCTGATTGAACATATTGACTTCATCTTTGTTATACAGTTACAGCTATTTCTATAAATTAGCAACAGTCACGAGCCTTAGGCCTTCACTAACAAAAGAAACGAATGGGTTTATGTTAGGAGTGGCCAGTGCTGACTTAATTTTTCACTCGCCTAAAGGCAGGTGCATTTTTATCAGGACAAATTTAAAGCATTGTATATCATTTTTATATGTTACATTTTCATAAGCGTTGATGCATAATGCTACCAATATAATTCTCTCATCTTAGCTACCAGGGGCATAAAGGGAACTTCCAGATCATACTATCACCCTCCAGCCCCCACGTGACAGATCCCCAGAGCTGACTGAATAACAGCAGCTCCTGAGGATTACAGCAAAGTCCTGTGCTTGGTGGTTGAGCTACAAATAGCACATTGGTACGTGATTTCCAAGTCGATTACTTACTTATTACATTTAATCTATTGTCTTCACAGCGACATTTAAGGAACATTTCCTAATGACAATACAATATTTCTTAAGAGAATGCTGATGTTTCTGTTACTCAAAATTCCCTTAAGAAAAAATAGAAAATGTATTCCTCTAACTGCACGCTAATATTTTAAGTACTCTTTGTAGGTGGAAAAAGAAAAATGGCAAATGGAGGACATTCCCTACTGCAACACTGCATTACATGGTTGTGTAACTGAAAGGCGAAAGGCGCTCCTAGATAAAGGTCAGAACCTGCTCTTCTGTGCTGGAACGCTGCTCAAAACAAGTGGTATGCTCCCCAGAGCTCAAGGAGCCACTCCACACACTGTTAATAACCTTGTCAGCACTCTGAACTCGTATTTTACAAACACCTTGCTTCAACCATACTTGCCATTACTGCGTTACCCTAAGGCCCGTCATGTTGACCTTGGTTGGCTGAAAAAAAGAGCAATATACCATTTTCCATTTGGTAAACCTCATGCAAATAAATAGATGCGGATGCTCGCAGAAAATTATTTGCAGGATATGTTCATGTTTAAAGTGTAAATGGATCAGAAGTTAGCTTTACAGCGCTAGCTATTCAACAACATGCTCTTAAAATCAAAATAACAAAGACAAAAGCAACCTCATAAGACAGTTACTTTTCAGAACTGAATAAATGTGACGCTGTTAATAATGATAGCAACATTTCCTAGGGTCATCACAGTCTGCCACAGAGCTGAATTCTCATTTCCCGTATCGTACTTGTGTGATTTTGTTTCTTACAAAAGGAGAGCTAAGCTGGGATAACTCAGTCAGTTGAAGGGAGCGAGGCCCACAAAATGATGCTCTGAAGCTTGTTTTTGACACAGAGGAACAATACTTAAGCAACAGTTTCTTTCAGAAATGCAATCAGAAACATTTTAGCTTTTACTTACGGCTCTGAGAAAAAAGCACCTCGCAATCCTTGCTTTACTACTAAAACGTACACTGCTGCTGTTTTGTTTTCCCAAACAGCTTTTACACCGAGTCCTTTATAATACATTATATATATTGCAACAACACTTGTTGAAAAGATGATAATTGTAAAGGGCAGGCTGGCTTTGGCTGGAGCACCTGATACTGTTTTCCTTAGGGCCAATGCCACAGAATAGGCACAGCTTGCAATCCACATAGAGCTGCTAATAACCAGCTGCACTTAACGGAGCACCTGCTTGTGGATGGACCTGAGGAAAAAGCTCATGTTCAGGTCTGCAGCTACATGTCTTGCATCCTGCCAATAAGCAGCAAGGTACCCGGACTAGAGGCAGATTTACAGTTAAAACACACCCAACAAAGAGCTCCAACAAAGGGCTAAAGGGGAAGACACATTTTGGAGTATGCAGAAATCAATGCACAAAAACTGTCAGGGAGGTTTCTTCTTAGGTTACGCTCCTTAATGCAAAAATTCAGCACAATACCTTGCACTTACTTTCATTAATTCATTAAATTGATTAATTTTCATTAGTTTCATTAATTAAGCTTTCAATAATTTTGAAGTAACTAAAAATTACGTAGTTTTTTCTCACTGGCAGACTTTAGATGTAACTTACTTTTTAGTGCTTTATTTATTCAAGTACTGCTTTAACAAGCCTCAGTCCAGGCAGTTCTTCCACTATCACCACATTAACTTTCAGTGATGCATTTTAACCCTTTCGAGGCCACCCAGAAGCAGCACAGGGACAGGTGGTGGCCCAACTCTGATACCTCTGAAGCCAACAGGAGGACAAGCAATTGCTCTACATAGTTGGTGCTCCACCGGTACTGATGTGGAATGACCCGGTTCTAGCGACAAACGATTAAAAAATATATCTGAAAAAGATCAGTACGACTGGTCCGAGAGATGAGAACTATTTCATGTTGTTCAGTTAGGATCAGATTATTATTTTCATATTAGAATTGCCGTATTTTTCTTACCGTGTGCACTGGGATATTTGGGTTTGTCAGGACTGTGAAACGGTTACGGTTTATGTAACTATTTGCTGTGTATTACAGTCAGGGGAGACACTTCTAATGGAGATGAAGCAATTAGCACCGAAGCGCACGACAGTCGCGATACACGCCTATCGCGACAGGAGACGGCCCGCTGAGCACAGCCCTAGCTCGGCAACTTACATGTTGGTGTTAGCGGTGGATGTCAGCCACTCCCCTGCCAGGCCGATCATGTCCAGCCCCGTGGACAGTTGATTGAAGAAGCGCGGGTGACCTGCAAGGGAACGACAGCGGCTTAGAGCGGCTCCGTCACCTCCTCAGCCCCGAGTTTATTCCATCCGCCACAAACCGCAGCACTCGCGACACCGCCGACGGCGCTTCCCGAACAGCTGCATAGATCTAAGAGCGTTAGCATCACGTTAAAGGACGTTTCTATTACGAGAGCCCCTCGGCGCTCACCGGCACCGCTCGCTGTCGCCACGATGGGCGATTCGGGGCGCTATGCCAGGAGCCACCCCGCTACATCCCCGCCGCCCCCCGAGGGAGCCGTGCCCGGCCGCGGCTCCGGGAGGGGAACGGCACCGCCGTACCAGCGGGGCGCTGACGGCAGGGGGGCTCCGCGCTCAGCGCAGTGCCGGCACACGGGCACCGCGTCAGGGCATGGATAGGCGGCTCCCGGGAACGGGCTGAACTCTGCGGGGTTCCCGTACTGATGATTCCTGGGATTTTATTCTCTTTTGCATTAAACGTCTGATGAACATAAAGAAGAAAAACTGCAAATTCAGTGTCATTTATGCTCTCATTTACCTAATGATATTGCTCCCCAGAGGTACAGACAGCTCGCATTTCATCAAGTGAAGGAGATTACGTCTTAAAAACGTGTTTCTGGGCTCTGCTAACAACACCGTGCCCTACACCAGGGACAGCACTGTGGCCCCGGCAGGGCCACTTCCATTGCCCGGGGCGGCCACATTGGAGCGGTCCGCGGGACAGAGAGCAGCCTCAGAGCGCCCGGAGTCGGTACGGAGCGGGAACCCACCTGTCCGCACCCCGTACTTGAGCGTGTCCCGGCAGTCCACCAGAATCTGCTCCAGGGACTCGGGGTTGTCCGACAGCTCCAGGTTGAAGCCCTCCATGCCCTCCAGCAGCTGGTGCGGGTGATGGAAGTCCAGCACTTTGGTGGATCTGTCAAACGTCTTCCTCACGTAGTTGAGGAGTATGTCCACAACCTCCAGCAGGAACTGCATGGTCTGCTCCTCGCCATTCTTAGCGGGCAGCAAATCTGCGGGCAAAGCAGCCGTCAGTTCCCGCTTAGGGAGCGAGAGGAGGAGGCGAAGAGCCCCCGGCCGCCTGCAGCCCCCCCCCCGGCTCAGAGCTGCCGGAGGGGAGGGAGGCACCGTGGAGTCTTATGGCTACCTGGGGCTGCTGGGGCCAATCTCCCGCTGGGGAGGGGTCCACGGGAACGAGCAGCAGCGCACGGCTACCGGGTGATCGCCTCCCAGAAGCCAAAAGCACCCAAATCCCAACAACGACAACCTCTTCCCCACCCTCCCCATCTCCGGTCCCATACTAGTAGCCACAAGCCGTTTATTGCTGATCTACTGAAGAGGAAATTAATTAAACACGAAATTGCGCTCCTCCTGGTAGCTGGCTCTGAAATGACCTCGGAGAAACAGCTGGAGCCGAGCTGAAGACGATCAGCCCAAAGTACAGCAAACTGCGTTTCAAAAAACTTTTTAAGCACCGCCAGCGCGGCTCAGCGAATGCACACGCGCGGCTTCCCCCAAAGCCCCCCAGAGAGCAGCAGTCCGGGCTGAAGCCGACGAGGGAGCCTGGAGCTGCAGGAGAGCTTACCTCGGGCATACAGGTTGGAGAAGTCCGTCTCGGTGCGGCGGAACCGGGCTTCCCTCTCGCTGTTCTCGCACGCCAGCAGGTTCTTGGAGGACTGCCGCTCCTTCAGGGAGCCCACGATCCGGCCTTTGTCTTCCAGGCTGTTGGTCCTCTGCAGGAACCCTACATCGTTATTGCAAGGCGCACAGGTCAGGGTTTTCTCGCTTCCCAACATGTTTCGAAATATCTACAGCGGCTCTCTAGATAACATTTCAAAGCGGCGTTTGCTCTGGATCTGACTAATGAGGTCAGGAATAAGAGTATTTATGGGGCTTATTTGCCTCCAGGAGGAGAGCTCAAAATGCCATCAACTGCAAAAACCCAGCCATGCAAAAAACAAATTTTTGTCACTTAGTGCAGCGGTACATTCTTATTAAGTCGATCAGACAGATTCCACTTCAGTGACCAGACACTGGAAGAGAGTTCAGGATGAGTCAATGCTATTTCAGCCTGCAGGCGAAGTTTATGGACCTAACAGACAGGGGCAATGATGTATGATGAAAATCAGGGCCACTTTGCTTCTCCTCGTGGTGCTCACACGCACAAAAGGCACGGGAGCGGGCGGCCGTTCTGCAGCGTCCTCCTCGGTGCCTTAAGGGCAGCGGCAGCGCCCACCGAGCCCACCTCCCCGCTCACACAGGGAAAGGTGCCCGCAGCAGAACGAGCCCCAAAGGCTCTGCCACTGCCCTCGTCCCCACCAGGGGCTTCGCTCCCACAGGCGCTCAGGACCTCGGCTCCCTGCGATATCAGGGTGCGGCCAACAGCCTCTTTTCAGGGTTTGTCCCACTGAATTAGATGACGCCTGATAAGACACCCGTGGCGCTGCCCCTTTCCCTTGCCAACGAAGGCAGGGGATTCCGGCCTCCCGACGGTGCGGGGCAGGCGGCAGCAGTGCCAGGCTGAACCGCAGTGTTCGGGGCGGCCATCGCGTTCTCTGCAGTTTTGTTCTGAATGAGGAACAGCTGAGCCCGAGTCCCCCGTGCTCGGGACTCATCGTCAGAAAGGAACACGTTCGGGCGAGGAAAGCCATCGCTGGGATTTCGACCCTCCACGGCCCCCGACGCCGCTTCTCCCCGGCGCTCTCCGCTGCCGGCCGCGTGTCCCGGGCTCCTCGGGTCACAGCTCGGGACCGACGGGCTCTGTTTATACGTAGGTGCGTTGATGCCGCCGCTAGCGGTCCTTGCAGTGAGTCAGGGGCTCCCGCTCGTTAGGCGGACGGCTAACACCGAAGCAGGTGCAGTTCAGCCTGAATTCCGGAGCGCTCATTTTTCCCCGGAGCCGCGGCCTCGCTTCGCTGTACTCTCCCACCCGTCCTTCTTCCCGGCTCCGTGCAAGGCGGGTGCCGTTGGGCTGGGCTGGGCTCGGGGCGTTGCTGAAGGCTCTGGCCGAGGA
Organism: Bambusicola thoracicus; assembly: GCA_002909625.1. NCBI lineage: Eukaryota > Metazoa > Chordata > Aves > Galliformes > Phasianidae > Bambusicola > Bambusicola thoracicus. Next base: position 9,105 of record PPHD01011329.1, on the reverse strand, counting down.
TCTTCACGCTGCTGGTGCTGCCCGGGCCGTAGGGAAGTGCGGCAGCCTTGGCTCGTGGGTTCCTTCCGTGCCCGGACTGGGTCGCGCCAGTGTCCCGCGTGGAAAGAAAGCCACACAGAGATTCAGAGAGAAGCAGAGCACGGCCCGTTGCCAGGGCCACCTTTCCGGTAGGGACGAGGAGCGCAGCGCTTCCCAGCAGGCGTGCATCGTGCCCCTCTAACAGGCGTTCCCGTCGACGCGCGTGAAGAGGCCAAACCTGTGCAAGTAGAGGGCGGGCTGCGAGGGAGCCCCTCGGGCCCGGAGCGACCGCGGAGCTGCGTGACCCCACACCGGGGCTCGGCGGGAGGCGGCGCGGGAGCCCTCCGAGGCAGGGACGGCCCCGCGGGTCCCCACTCACGCCGCGGCTCTCCACAGGCAGCGCGAATCCCGAGCGCTCCGGGCACGAGCCGAGCTCCCGGCGTGCTCTGCTCGCGGCCATCAGCCGGCAGGGAGCAGCTGCCGACGCACCTGAGCGGTTTTCTTACGCTGGGCGTTTCCACCGATCCCAAGCAAATGGTCGCAGAATCGGCGCTGCTAATTGCAGGAGCCGAGAACGCGGCTCCGGACGCAGAGGGAAAGCTGTCCGCGCTTCACGGGCCGTGACAATCTCTGAAACCTCTTTAAATGTTTTGTTGTTGTTGTTGTTTTTACAGTGGCTCTCTTCAGGCGGTGACTTTCAGGCAGGAAGGGGCTCATCCTGACACCGGCCCGTTGTTAGAGGGGAAACGGCACATAAATCTCGGGTGTGTAATTACCGGGAACGTCAGGCACCAATACACGCGCCACCCTTTGTTCAGAACCTGCGCTCCCCGTGAGCCGAGCCCTTATTTCAAGTTCGCGTTCAAAGCGGATCGATTTCTACGTGACACACAGAGGAACGAACCCGAGGCGTTGCTTTGCCACAGCTCGGTGACGGCACAGCATTTAGTGTCGGAACAGCGTCTTGCAAAAGGCACGGACGAGGAGACAGTGGCTGTAACGGTCTGACGTTGCCTTGTTTAGCACGTGCGAGTAGGGGTTGGCAGCCTCAGCGCTGTGCTCCACGTATTTCCCGAAGGCAACGTTGCCGTCCGCTCCGCGGAGCTGCACATCCCGGGCTGAGGGCTTCAGCCGAGCACAAAGAGGCGTTGCGATAGAACCCCGCTATTCCGTACCGCCACGGGCATGGGGTATTTGTCGCGCCAAACAGAAAGGGGGAAAAAAAGCCAGAAAAGGGAAACAAAGAAAAACAAAACATAACAAATCTCACAGCATCCGTACTGGCTTTGATTTCCCTTCACAAAGCCAGCACTACGCGCTCCTGCCGTTCTCCGACCCGAAGCGGTGCTGGGCCGTGTCATTTCCACTGTATCTGAACCTGCACGCACACAGAGGGAGCTGCGCTGTCCCCCCATAACCCCGCTCCGGCGGCTCGCAGCGGGCCCAGCGGGGCGTTACCGCATCAGTGCTGCTCGCCAGGCTAAATTAAAACGATGATGAGAAGCCCATCGCCGCAGCAGCGAAGGGGAACGCTCCATTACACCCGGCCCGGGGCTATTTATAGAGCCAAGTGGCTGTCGGTAATGTGCCTGCAGGTGCCGATGGGATCGCTAATATGTCCCGGGTCACGCACTTGCGCCCTCGTCCTTTTTCGGTCCAAACTTCCACGTAACAAAACGTGTAGCGAGTGAGCTTCGGCTCGGGCGGGGAGGGGAAGGGGCTCGAGTGTGTCACTGCTTGGACAAAAAGACCACTCCTCTCCCCCGCCAACCAACACAGAGGCGGCAGGGGAACGGGAAATCCTGTCCGTATTCACAGGGCACGGGCTCAGCGGAACGATTCTTGCCGTCAGAAATGAAGATCAGCCTGATTGTCTCCGAAAGCGAACGCGCCGCCGAGAAATCCGGGACGACAGCTCGTTATCTGCAAATGAATCTCCTGCTCTAACATCGCGATCTGATTGTGCATTTGTTTCCCTTTCTGCGTTCCGTGTGCCTGCGCGCTGACTGGCTGCCAGCGCTATCTTACCAGCGCAGCACGCTGACGGATTGCCCTTTAATAAGGCTCTCGTTAATCTTTTTTCCCCAGGAGATCCGTATTTTCTACTCCGATAAGGCTGAACAATTTCAGACGGAGAGGCGGCCAAGCCCCGCTCGCCCCCGCTCCCCGCACCCCGGAGGCCACAGGAGGGGCGGAGGGGCAGCGGCCGTCCCACCCGCGTCCGGGCACCCGGGAGCGCACCCGGGGCGCGGTGCGGAGCCGCCGTGAGCCCGCCAGGGGGAGCCCGAGGCCGGTGCGCCCGGTGCTGGGGCGGAGGGGTTCGTGCCCCAGCGGAGCGCGGTCGGAGGCGTGCCGGAGCTCGGGGTGGGGCGTCCCGCGGGAGGACTTACCGCATATCTTTAGGCCGATCTTCCTGGTGCATCCGTGCGCCACGCCGCACCACGAGTCGTAGGCTGCAAGAGAAGGCAGAGGCGTTCCCTGGCGCGGCGGGACCCCGGTGGGACCCCGGCCGGGCCCCGCGTCTTCCCATCTCGTCCCCTCCCCGACCCCCCCCCTTTCGGCGAGCAGCCGGGACTCCTCGTCCCCCCGGCGACAGCGCCGGGAAACGAGAACGGCACCTGGGGCCGGAGCATCCCATAATGCACTGGCGGGGCTCCAGGGAAGCGGCAGCTTAAAATAAAGTGGCGTGAAATGGGGTCACAGACGAGTTCAGGAATTAATTGGGTGAATAATAGTATTCGACTCGATGAAGGGACGTGGCTGGCTGGGCGGGGGCCGCTCTGTCGGGCCGCCGGCAGCCGCAGCAGGGACGCTCCGTCGCGGCCCCGCCCGACGCCCGTTGCCCGCGGCGGTTCAGCCGGGCCGGACCCATCGGCTGCACGGCCCGAAGCGCCCCAGGAAACGCCGCCGAGCGGCGAGGCCGGCTCCTGCGTGGTGCGGCGCGGCCGCCCCGACGGGAACGAATTCTTCCCCGGCCGTGCCCCGCCGAGACAGGGAGAGGGGGGCGGCGGGGCTCCCGTCACGAGCCCGGACTGAGGTGGAAGGAGCGCCCGCTTCGGCCCATACGCAGCCGAGCCGCGGAGACCGCCCCCTCCACGCCGGCGCCGGAGCCGTGAGACTGTCGCCGGGGCGAGACAGAGGGGCGCGGACCCGCCGCTCTACGCGCGATCCCGCATCGCCTCCACGGGTGGTGGGACGGCCGCAGACATGGCGGACCCCCGCGGGAGGGAAGAGAGCGGGCCGGGGCCGGGCTCAGGGCGCGGTGAGCAGCGGGAGAGCGCTGCCGGGCCCGGCAGAGGAACCCTCCCGACGGGGCCGGGCCGGGGGGCGCGGTTCTTACGCCGCCCCTCCGCGCAGCCCTTCACCCCGGTGGAGGCAGCCTCGACGCTCATCCCCTCCCCCCGACCGCGGGACAATGACAGCCACGGCTCATCGCCCCGACAGCCCTTCCAGGGTAAAAGCGGTTCCCTCTCTGCCGTGCCTCTCAACCTTTCGTTTCTCCCTGCCGCCCGCTCTTTGTCTCTGGCGCTTTATAGCACCGAGCCGTTCGTTCGTTTCAGTATTTTGGCAGCCGGCGGGGCCGTCAGCTGATCTCACATCCACCTGCAGCAGCCTCCGCTTCCCACTCGTACCTCAATAACTCAAGGCGAATTCAGAGCAATTAGGAATACAAGGCTTTGAAAAGCCGCAATTAGCATCCCAATTTCGCTTGATTATAGGCTTCAGCGCGGGTTGAAAGGAAGCGCTGGCATTAGCATTTATAAAACGTGCGGGGGGGAAGAACCCGCTTTGAGCCACCGCTGTAACTTCGCCCCTTCACAGATTCATTTTCTCCCCGCCCCGACAACATCCCCATTTTTCGGCCGCCCGCGGTTCAGCTCAGCGCCCATATCCGTCAGACGTTGCCGCGAGGCGGTCAGGGAAGGGCTGCGGGGGGCTCTCCCCTCCGCGCGGACCCCGCCGCCTCCGGGAGGCGGTTCCTTTGTGTGAGCACTTCGCGCACCTCGTCTGGCGGCGCGGAACGGGCGGCACCGATCGATCGTTTCGTTTGGAAACGGGGCTTCCCGAGCCTGAGCGGAGAGAGCCTCCGAAACGCTGTAAACGAGGAAAATAATAAAACCTACTTGTGGGTCGTAAATTGGTTGGGGCGGGGTCCGGAGCGTCGTTGGAGGACGAGGGAGCGGAGGAAGCCATCCCTTCAGAAGAGCCCCAGCGCTCGGAGTTCGCCTTTCCTTCGATATTCCTCCGAGGGCGAGTGGGCAGCGAGGAATTTACTGGAAGGAAGGAAGGGATAGAAGGCGCGTTTAGTAACCCGCTCTTCTGGAGGACCGCGCGGGGGGGCGTGGATGCCGGCGGGTGGGAGGCGGCGGCCCCGGTGAGCAGCGCGGGTCCCAGGACAGGTCGGACTCCCGGGCCGAGTCCGCACCTCCGCTGCCGGGCGCGGAGGCGGCCGCTCCGGAGCCAAAGGGCTGAGCGTCGCGCCGCGCAGATGCCTCGAGAGGCTGAAGAGCAGCCGCGTCCCCTCGCTGGATGCCGAGGCGCTACCCCTGCGCCGGAATGACGGGTTTAGCAGACCGTGAAGTCTATCGCAATCGTATCGGTGGCCGCTGAGCGGGGCGGTGAGGTGGCTCGCGTCAAAAGGAAGCCAATGTGCGGAGCGGGCTTCGAAATGACCGGCCCCGATGATGACCTACAATCCCAACCGGAGCCCATTGCCGTACCTTATCAGCCAATCCCCGAAACACACGCCAGGCTGAGCGTCCTACCGCTAAACCCCCGCCACAACAAAGGTGCATTTTTGCCCAAGCCCAACGACACGCGTCGTGCACGTATGTGTTTGCACACACATGTTTCGGCAAATCAGGGGCAAGGCACGCTCCAGCACGGCCCGCTTTGCCGTGCAAGCGGCCGGCGCTGATGGTACGAGGCGGCCGGGGGAAGCAGACCGGCCCCGATCCCACCAGATGTGCTCCTTCCTCCGCCCGCCGGCACTCGGGTGTCGGCAGAGAATGGCCGGGTCAGTGCCCGCGCGTCCTTTTGTCGCCGTAGCTACCTGCGATTTATTTTATTCCCCTTGTAAAGAAAATGAAGGTCGCGGTAACGAACGGGCGCTTTCTTTGTTAGCTGCCGGTTTCACGTCTGTAGCTAACGGTTCGTTGCCATTGTTGGGCGGATTTACGTCCCCGTGTAAACGCAACGCATCGATTATTTCAACGGTAAACGGGTATTTCGTTTTTTTTTAAGATGAGAAAGAAAACGATCATAAAGGAGAAGCGATCCTCCAGACAATGCCTAGAAGCGAAGTAACAGGTTAACGCGATGTGTAAGGCGCTGGCTGTCTCGAAATACCCGTTATCCCTGTGCAGCCACGACAGCGATCAAAACCAAATTTAAGAGAAACAAAAGCTCTGGATCCTGAAAGCCGCTCTCAAAGCTTTGGAAATAGGAAGCGGATGAGCGGAGACTTACCGAGGGGCGAGCGGACCGCCGTGCTACCGGAGCCCAGGCAGCAGCGCGACTCCAACCGGGAGCGTCCAGCCGCTTATAAACTCCGCCAGAAACGACGTCGGAATACCAATCGCGCGGCGGAATTTAATGCGAGCTGACCTTTTTTTCCAGAAGTACTCGGATTTGCTTTTTTAAAAGCGTGAATCGCCGGCTGAGCTACTTCGACGCAGGCATGAGTCACAGAGCTGCCGCCGCCCCCTCCGCGCCGCTCCGCACGGGGCTGAGGCGGGGACTGGAGGGGCGGCCCCGCTTCGCCCCGCCGCGCAGGGTGGGACTCACCCGGCCCCCCACGCAGCGCTTGCCGCCGGCCAAGTCCCGGTGCCAGCGGCGCTTCCCGCTTTCCCTAGACAGCACCGGCTCGCCCCAAGGCCTCCGGGCGTGCCGACGGGCGGTACGCCGCCGGGCGCAGCGGCGTGAAGGCGAGGCGACCGGGCTGACCTCCGGCCCCCGGCTCCGGCCCGCCCCGCGCCCCGCTCCACCGCCTCTCTCCCTCCGCCAGAGGGTGGCAGAGGCACGGGCACCATCGCTCGTTGTGCCTTCCCGGCCGCTCGGGAACACCTGGATCTCCGTGACTCCCCCAGCGCTGCCGCTGGATTATCGCTTTACACCTACCATCCTTTTGCTAAAACGCGGAACATTTGTTATGGTACCTCTGACAGCCCCAAACCCACGTTTCCCCACCCCACCTCCCAAGCAATGCTTTGCTGACACGTCGCGGCAGTGAACGCGGTGCTAGGTACCGATGTGCTGTGGTAACTACGCAGACGCCCAAACTCTGCTCACAGAGATGACACGTAAGGGGCTGGGAAGAATCCACAATGAGACGGGGAGGAGGGAAGCAGCCAGGTGGGGGCTGGAGGATTCAGCCACTTGCAGAGTGCAGGGCAACGGGGATGCGTTCTTCCTGAGGGGCTCGAAGGGAAGGGCAGAAACTTCAACTCCTTTATGGAAAGGAGAGCGACAGACCGAGGCATTATGCGGCCAAGGTGACTGCTGTGCCGAGCAGACCTACTGTCTAGGAAGTGGACACGGAGGACAACCAACGAGAACACCAGAGGCAGCTTCCAGACACACCGAGGTGCTGACCGCCCGGGATGACGTGACCTTCTGCCATCTATTCCAGAGGATGTTTTTTAAAGGTGGTTTCAACCAAGTGGGAAAAGCGCTTGCACAGTGTGGAGCATGAGAAATGTTAGTATAATTGTAGCTGATTGTCTCTACAAATGGAAATAGACTTTCACAGGAAACCGTGGCAGGATGGCAGCGCAAGGAATCAACGAAAGATCACGCAAACACCTCAGAAGCCATCCATCACTGAAAGGTGCCGCCTTCCCACACCGTGCCCCGGAGCAAACATCGTTCTTTAGCACCGAGGGGAAGCCGCCGGCTCACGAAGCTCCGGCGCCGCAGCCCCTCGGAGCTGCAAGGTTCGGCACCACGGACAGCGCCCGTCGCGCCCTGAGTCGCCCGAACGATTCCGAACGACCACGAGCGATTCCGAACGTCCCCGAGCGGCCTCGCGGGAGGCGGAGAAGGCAGAGCGCCGCGCGCTGCCGGCCCCTCGCTGCCGGCCGGGCAGAATGCTGAGGGGAGCGACGCAGACGCGACTTGACGCCGCCCCCGCGGCCCTCCAGGTGGCGCTGTACCTCAAGGCCAGGCCCAGCAGGCCGGGAGGCGGCAGGCAGCGGGCGGCGCTCCGTGCCCCCGCCAGAGACCGAGCCCAAAACCCATCCTAGGCGCACGGCACCCCATCTCCGGAGGTACACTCCGTGCTCATCGCACCGCTTCGGGCCTTTGAACAGCCCGCAGTGCACGCTCTTTTCATAACCATGTATACCACAGGGTGTGCGCCCACAGGCTGTGGCGGTCCTGATGCTGTATTGAGGTGTTTACGTCTTTGCTGCCTCTGATTCTTTTGATATATATTTTTTTAAATCACGCGGTTATAATCATGTATAACCAAATACATTATTATAACCCATGCTGACTGCATCAGGTATTTTTGTCCTTAGCCACCACCTCTGGTATACAGTTATGTCTCATTTAGCCGTGTGTTTGTTGGATGGAATAATTTGGATGACAAATTACAAAAGCAGAACTGGAAAACAGTTCCAAACAAAGCTATTCAGGAGTGTTCTGGCTTTCACTTGCACTGATAAAGAAAACAGACTGATATCACAGCAGATCCATTGCAAACAAAAATGAACATGCTGAGAAGAATTAACGAATGACTGTTGTACTTCCTTGCCCCTGCCTGAAAAGGTCTGCAAATGGAAATGAGGTGGAGACCTCTATTCCAAAGATAACTTGTGCTCTCTGTTTTATGACACTTCAGTAACGTTCACCGAAGTTCAGAGGTAGCTTTAGGTTTTGCCATTGATGGGTACTGATTGGGTACATTATTGGGTACTGATGTACCCAACAGCCCCAATTGCAAGGACTCTGCCCAGCACCTGGATTTCAGAGGCAGCTCAAGGCGAGCTGCCAGCTACAACACTCAGCGCTGCTGTGATGAAGGGCATTTGGGGAAGTATGATCTGAAGCACGTTGTTTTACACACTTTGTGGCTTCTTGCTGCAGAATGTCCCCATCCTCATCTGCGCTGGCATACGTTGCTGCCCGTTTTGATCTGCTTCATCTGAAAAATATCCCCAAGTATAATCCACATCCCAAAACAACAGCAGGAACAAATCCCCATTGTTATTACCCGCCAGCAAACATGGCAGAAAAGAACCTCCTTAACTTCCAAACCAAAATAAAAACCAACAGAAAGACTTATTTATCTAGATAGATTAAAAAAAATACTTAAATCGTGGAGCTGTAATTATAGCATTAACAAATGGTAACAGCACTGTACCCAGTAAATCTGCTCCCTATTAGTTTCAGGGACTTGCAACTGTTTATCCTGTGTTTAAAATGCATTTTATTTCTAGCCTCCATCATTACCACTGTGGAACTGAGGCAGCCAATGCCCCAAGTCTCCCCTTGTGATTTGTTGCTGTAATCGTTACACGCCTCACTGAGCTGTATCTTTTTATCCCATTGGAGGGCATCAGTTGACAATTAGAACATTCAGTAATTTCAGTAATGCTGCTGCAGGAGATAACACAGTTTGGCTCTGCAGTCCCAGAATGAATGTATAGAGATAAACTCTGGGATATTTTAATATATGATCTATTTAAATTAAGCGTACTTCATAAAGAATCTTCTGGAGACAGAAAACATGGGCTTTTCTTGTTCTTAAACCATAAATCACTCTCAGGTATGGGCTTTCCTAGGTCTCAATGGCTACCAGAATCACTGTAGCTGTGAATTTGTCCCCCCTTCCCCCCCCTCCCCCATCCTTTCTTTTTTTCCCCTTTTCTCTGTGATGGTCAGCTCAGGGTTTGGCTTTAAAAGCTTGGCAGCTTCACCTAAAGAAACATTAGCACCAGTGAAATATCAGGCCTTTCGCAGCAACATACTTGAAAAGCCTGATCCCTCTGCTATTTTTTAACTACATAACAGAAATTTACACACACACACACACACACACATATATAGATGTATATGTGTGTGTGTATATATATATATATATAT
>PPHD01011328.1:0-18909 GCA_002909625.1 Bambusicola thoracicus | reverse complement strand
ATTGACATTTATATATTACAATTGAGAAAGCAGTATCAAAACATGACTGGTTAGAAATTCCACACGTGGTGTGGTTTAACCCGACAGGTGGCTCAGCACCAGTCATTCGCTTACTCTACTCTTCCCGATGAGATGGGGGAGACATTAAAAAAAGAATAAAAAAGTAGAATTCGTGGGTTGAGAAAAAACTATTTACTAAAATAGAGAAAAGGAAAATAGTTATGACTATAAATATACATATATATATGTATGTATATATAGCAAGCAATTCACAAGGAATTGCCATTTACGTCATGCTCAGGTCCCGTAGTTTCTATACATCCTAACTAATTACTAGCACAATTACACATATGGCTATAGAAATAACGTGTGTGTGTGTATATATCAAAAAACAAGATAGGTGATTGTAGATAGTAATTCTGCCCCAGATGAAGACAAATTATGTACATGATCCTTTGTAGAGGAAACATGCAGGTGGTCAGAAGTATTTTGATTAGGATAAAGACACAGCTACAGAAGAAAATTTGTATTTTGGTGGTTCCCAAATGGAGAACTTCAATCTGTAGATAATTTACTTTTGTGCTGTTTTCAATTCCAGTCTTCATAATAAGTGTTCATGGCCTGAGAAATGGAGAGAAGAGATCCAAAATGTTTGGCATCTGCTGCAATATACCTTTACATAAACTATGCTATGCTACGCTGCGCTGTGCTGTCCAATATGTAGTTATCCATTGGGAAAGATTCTTGTTACTTTTCCAGATAGGCATCAAGGAATCAAAGGTCTCAAGAATTCAGAATTTTTCTCCAACATGATAAATCTAGAGTGGTAAAAGGTGTTTTCAAGGTTTCTAGTGCTTGAATTAATAATGACTTTGCAAAGAAATTAATATAGCCCTCTACCTGACTGGTCTACACCTGGCACACATCCCAGAACAGCCACTCAGTCACTAGCAGCCAGTTCAAAATAGAACAGCCAGGAAGCTGTATGTGTTTGATTTCAGGATACAAGAGTATAAGAAGTATAATGTATAAAAAATGGCTGAAGGCCATAATTAACACTACTTCCAATCAAGCACAACTGTGATATTAGTAAGTATTTATGTGAACATACCTGAATGTGCCTACTTTTTCATGATCATGATAATAGATTTGGATCCTTGAAATACCTTATTTCTCCTTTCCCCTCTTTGCCCTGTATTGTCTCTTCTATTTATTATATGCCTTAAACTGGTTTACTATTTGTGTGTGTTTATGTCATCCTGCATCATAATCCTTTAGTTCATTTTGTTTCATTTTCCACCCTTTACTTCATTATTTAAGTAAACAACAGCTTTTTCTGTGTATCAAGATATGTTCTGTAGAATGCTAAGGTGTTTTCCCTGCCAGTTCTCATGGTCATCATGGTTATGTTAAAACAAGGAGAACTGAAGATTGTGGCTCTGTTCTACTTATAGCTTTTGATTACTACTCTATCGGCTCCTGCATTATAGAAATTGAAAGGACATTCAAGAAAAGAGTTCCTACATTCTAATGTTAAATTTTCCTTTTGACTGAATTTTAACTAATTCATAAAAATGTATGGTAGCACATTCAGCTGCGTTTAATGGAATCATAGAATCATAGAATGGCCTGGGTTGAAAAAAGCCATAACGATCATTTGGTTTCAACCCCCCTGCTATGTGCAGGGTCACCAACCACTAGACCAGGCTGCCCAGAGAAACATCCAGCCTGGCCCTGAGTGCCTCCAGGGATAGGGTACCCACAACCTCCTTGGGCAACCTGTTCCAGTGCATCACCATCTGTGTAAAAAACTTCCTCCTAACATCTAACCTAAACCTCCCCTGTCTCAGTTTAAAACCATTCCCCCTTGTCCTATCACTATCCACCCTTGTAAACCATTCCCACTCCTAATGTTAACTCTCATTCAAAAATTAATTATTCTAGAATTCATTCACTGGGAAATAAGACACCAGTGGAATAAATCACTGAGATAATATTACCTAGGCCACTGAAGTTTTCAGATAAGACAGATGGATGAGTCTTGGCAGGGGGTGTGGGTGCAAAGGCTGAACACTGACCTGTCTGCACACATGAAATTTATTGTAGTACTGTCCAGCCCAACAATCATTAGGATTTTCTTGTGTTTTAGAGACTATATGTTTAGGATTCCACTGAGGTGGTAGAATCCCAGCACCAAGTACAGAAATATCATATTTATGTGCTAGTTCTTGAGACTTTGTCAAAAACAGTAATCTGAGAAAACCACTGAGCATTTAGAGGAAGAGTGAGATTTGATGTGATATGCTGCCTCAGAGGCATGCAGGTGGATGATCCTTGGCTTCCCATATGTAGAGGCTCAGCTGTGCCAAATGTCAGGAGTATAAAGGAGATGGTTTTCCAGATAACTTGCTTTGCTCAAGCTTCTCTCTGTAGCGTGCAGTTTTCAGACCTCATTATGCGATGAAGACTGTAAATGTGGGAGCTCACTGAGTAAACTATCCCCCAGCTCCAAGTTTAGTATCTCATCTATAGCTGTCACCATAGATGGCCTCACTGAATGTGACACCTCAAAGCTCAGGAAAGGGGGTTGAACAGGTTTCTCAACAGATATATTACTGTGTCCCACCATTTGATGAAGAGGACATCCTGCTGGTGGACTGAGCTGGGAGCAGAAACTGCATGACAAGCTCAGGAGTCTCTGTGTCTTGGTCTGTAGAAAGAATCTCAGTGGGATGTGGACACTCAGCTGAGGTGTTAAAAAGCTACAGTTTTCACTGGATATGCTGTAAGAATGGTAAAAGAGAAAATGCTGTACACTTCCACTAGATCAGGTTGCTCAAAGCCCCCCTGAAGACTGTGAATCTAAAAGCTAATAATAATAATAATAATAATAACATTAAATCTAATTCACTTTCTCAAATTATATATATATATAATCATTTATTTACGTCACTGAATGATGTTTCATAAAGTCTTGTCCCTCTAGGAAAGTAAGTATAGTTTTCACTGGAACTTATTATATGACTAGTGTTTAAAATGATAACTTGGCTTCTGCATACTCATAGATAGAGGTGACAAGTGATATTGAAATAACTGACTGTGATGTCTCAAAATTTTTCAGTCTGTCATTGCATCTCTTGATTCTGATTTCAGTAGTCTGATTCTAAAGAGTGTGAAGTTCAGTCATGGAAGGATTTTGTAAATTTTGTCAAAAGAAGGAGTAATGTCTGTCAAGTGTAGGACTGTTTGACTAAGTGCATCATGAAGAAGTCTGTTTAAAGCCTAGAGAGATTTAACCATGTGTGAGAAGGATTTTCCTCAGGAAAACCATGACTGAATCCAATACTGTAAAAACTGTAAGTGCTCTTCTTGCTTGAGTGGCTAAAGAAAGGGGATGTCATTTGTGCTCCTAAGGAATAGACAGTAAATGAAGTCACTAATATTTTTTCTCAAATAGTAGGTCCACATATGAGATCCACTCAATTCAAGCACTTCACTTCTAATTCCTTTTTACCAATGTGTAGTGTTTGTTTTCACTGTCAGTACCCAGAATTTTTATTGGACTAGGTTCTCTAAACACTGATGAATCTTGCGTGGGGCTATTTCTCAGCCATTGATACCTGGCCAGAATCTGTAAGTACTTGCCAAATGTAGGGTATGCATCCAATTAAGGATGAAAGTGATTTATTCATCTTTTTTCTTTTTCCTTTTCTCCTCTAGTATTTTTTCTCTGTATTCATTAAAAGCTACAGTGCAAAGGATTATATTTTTTATTTTATAGTATAGAACAAAAATGGGTCAGTGACATTATTGTCAATGACTGAACAGATTTAACCAGCAAATTCCACAATCAATCCTTGATTACCTTTCAATGTGGATGCAGTTTTATTGGAAAACTCAGTTAATCTTCTCAGAATTAGTACTGCAAAGAGAAGAGATTATTATATAACTGCATATATTCAAAAGATGTATGTCTTGTTCAGACATTTCATCTTGTCATGAGACTGTAAAGGCTTGGATTATTTATCTCCAAAAAGAAATTGTCTGTACGAACATCTGGAATGTATAGTGCCAGATAAAGAGTAACCAGAAAAAGATTCATTGAAAAAGAGAATGTTATTTTGCATCACTAAATGAGAAATTTCTCTACATAACCAAAGGCCAGTATACTTATCAACAAAATGAAGAAACAGAATTGTAACAGAACATAGTTCATCACTGGGTTTCATCACCTCAAGAGATGATTGAATTAAATGGTGCTGCTTAAGTCCTTGCAGTAGACTCACACTAGGCATGTTAAGAACCTGCCTGTGCCAAGCATATTCGCAAGGCCACGCACCCTAGAAAAATTATCATGCTTTAAGAAGCATTTTGTTGGTGGTGGTGTTACAGTTCAATAACACTGCTGTCCAAGGATGTAGTGCCTCTGATATTATGTGTGCCAGTATAATGCAGCGCTGCAAAATTAGTCAATGGAAAGGTACAGCTCTGAGTGAGGCACCTGGGACTTTTCGTTCCCAATAAATCAGCAGAATACCTAAAAGAGCATGAGAGGCAGATGGTAATAATATATGCTCAGTTTTGACAGATATGAGGAGAGGTTCTGTGTAAGCATAATGCCTCAGAAGTCTGAGAATTTGTTTTAATTTGCTCAGCAAGATACTTTGACAGATACTTTGGTAGCTCTGAATAGACCTCAAAAAGTCCTTACGGCAAGCTCCCTTCTGAGGTTACCAAAGTGCTCTCTGTGAAGTCTGTTAATATTGTTCCCTGCCAGAAGAGCAGGACCAGCTTTTGTCTTAACTGCAGGGAATTACCTATGTTGTCTGTACTGGAAAGCACTGTATTGCGTTGATTACCAAAGGTATCTTCCAAATGTACTCCTCTCATGAATTCAAGAGAAATTAATTTGTTTATTTTTTCATTTCCCCCTAATTTTGCAGAAGAATCTACCACCCTTGCTGCAAACTCTGACAATAGACTTTTTCACAATTTAAATGTTGATATTATGAAAAATTATTATGCAAAATGTGTAGGATGGAGATATTTGCAGTGGTAGTCTGTAAGGCAAGGAAGAAAAGACACATCATTAAACACATGGCAACATTTAAAATCTTTTTTTTTTTTTTTTTTTTTCTTGTTCCAGACAACAAACAGAAGAGTGTAAGCATGGTGCGTGCCTGGCACCATATCCCTTGCCCTATGATTTTGTTGGCAGGCTAGCTCCTGCAACTGACATCAGTGGCAGATCAGGTAGCTGACAAAAGAAGAGCACTGAAACTTGGCAATCCACCTCACAGTAAGGACACAGACATTTCTAGTTTAATTAATGAAATAACGTTGCAAACCGCTTGTTTTCCCCAGGGAACCTTAGAATAAGTGACTCATAAAATCATTTTTGGAGCTTGTGTCGTCATTCACAATTTGAAAAGTTGAGGACCATTATGCTTTTGTGCACCACGCTCTCCTGCTGGGAACAGCAACTCAATTCCCCTAAGAACACTGTTAAGCCATTGTTATGGAAATATGCAAATAAAAGAGAACTGCTATCTTATTTTTACGAAAAGGTTGGAAGAAATTCTTTCTGGAGATTCATTTCTAAAGGAAGCAAAGCAAACAAACAAGCAGCTTTCGTGTTCATCTATACTTTTTTCTTCTCATTTTTCTGCTGATCTCTATTCTGCCATTCTCTTTGTTCTGCACTATTTTTAGAGAGTATACAATCTAAAAGAAACTTTAACTTGAAACTTTACGTTACCTTCCTCAGCTTAATTTCTGCCAAACTGATTTGATTTTCTCCTTACATATGATAAAGATAGATAGATAGATAGATAGATAGATAGATAGATAGATAGATAGATAGATAGATAAAGAACTACAACTTGATTACAGGAGCTATCTGTATCCTGTAGCAATATCTTCTTTCATTTTGTCTTAAAGACTCACATATCTGAGAATTTGTAGGCTGGTACTCCTTTTATTGAATTTTCCTTCTCCTGGAATCCAATAAAGTGGATTTCCTGCTTGTACCACAGTTGTGGTCTTAGCTGAGACTCACACATTGAAAGAATGGTAACTTTTGTGAGTAAACGTATAAACTTTTATCAGCCAAATTATGGAAAAAGTGTGCAAATTTTGATGTAAGCAAATAAATATTGTAACTCATAGATAAGATTTCTTTCACATTTAGAAATATCTAGATGTGTTTAGAGAAGCAAAAAATATAGCAATGCTATACACACTGCAGTCTGGAGAACATAGCCAGCAGAAAATTAACAGACTACTATGGATAGCTGGCAAAAGTCATGAGGATTACACAGATAGTGTAAAAAAGTTTTGTTTTGTTTTGTTTTGTTTTTTGTTTTTTTTAACAAAATCATTATATAGCGTTGGAAATATTTTAATCTAAAATACTATTACAGTAAGTAAATGAATGTGACTATGGGTTTGCATCCATGATGCAGTAAGACCTATTTCTCACTAGTGGAGTTGCTGAGGTCAGGGCACAACAACCAGTTCTCAGACTGCCTTCCATGCTCTGGCAGGCCACCAGCAGACTACAGAGTGAGTGATACTGCTCCACAGAAGGCTTGCTTACATGTAGGTTTTTAATGCAGAGTAGCTTGCCTGAGTAACACCACATTAGGAAACTGTTACGATCATTCTTCCTTACGTGACTGGCTCAAAACAATGTGGATGGCTCATGGGAAGGGAGGTAAAAGTCAGTGTGCCTGTCTCTGAGAATGTCCACAGGATGCATCCAGGTGGAAGGGGCAAGCAAATGTGTGTAGTACATGAAATGGAGGCCCTAATTTGAGACATAATACAATCAGATAAATTAAAACTAAGAACTTGAAATCTCAGTTCTGCTGAAGAGAAATAGATATTCCCTTACTGAACCATGAGATAATTAGAGGAGAGAGATGAAAAAGGGGTAAAGGTGCCAAATATTCTATTGCCAGCCAATAAAGCCAGAGCTTTTGCATAATATAGAGACCTATATGTCTTAAAAAGGAAGCACTGTCTATTACAACACCAGTCTATAATCAGGATCATACGTAGTGTGTTTTACAGTACATACATTCAATGACCTTGTAGTTGAAAAGCTGCAAAAAAAAAAAATCATTGTTCAAGCTGATCATGAAGGTGTGGGTTGTAGATTCCTGGCTACAAAAACAGTAAGGCAGTTTCACTTGTACCTGGATCTCAGTACCTTTAATCCCTTTAATCCTTACAGTGAAACGCTGTTCTTATACAAGTTATGGGCTGCCGCAGCTTTTCGAGAGAGGTTTATCTGTCCTTGGTGTATTATTGTACACTGTCTTTTACACAAAAAGCTAAGAGAACTGCAGTTACTCATCAAACAGATATGAAAATTGCATTAACATTCCTCCCTACATCTGGAAAACTCTGCCCTCTGTTTTTTTCACAAGCAAAGCCAATGCTTTACTAACAAAGTCATCCTGAGGTTACAGGTCAATGATTTAACCATCTCCAAATCACTCCCCCAGTGATCTGCTTGACTAGCTTGCCTGTTCACGTGAGAGAGTTTATAACTGCAGGTTAAATTTTAATGAAACACCTCTAACTTGATGTTCGACCTCACATTGATGATATGCAGCTTCTGTGGGAATGAAGTATGTCAGGTGTCTTCTGAGCTTTATCTTTGTCCTTGATAGCAACTGCCAGTGAATAGACATATTTTTAAATAACAATTGAATATTGGGAATGCCACTATCACTAGGCACTGACAGCTTCCAGAGAGCTCACAGAAGAATGCAATTCTCTGTGCAGATAAATGTAATTAAAATTATTTACAGTTCACCATCTGCCTCTGTGTCCTGTTAGCATGTGTGGAGAGAAGGATGGAGTTCTGGCAAACACAGAAATTCAATAAAAACTTTTCTTTAACTGATATGAGTACATGCAGAGACCACTTGGTTTGAATTTAGGAGATGAAACTGAGGGAAGCATATGTTATGCCTCTTTTCTGATAGTCTGAAGAAAACAACTGTGCCAAATGTACTCTGGGAGCTTGAATTGATGGGGGCCTGAGCTACATGTTTTAAAAAAATTATATGCAGCCAAAATACATCCCAGCAGTGAAAACCAGTACAGTGTTTGCTATCTGTAATTCCACTACAGGGATACGAAGAAGAAACTGTTTAAAAACATTACTAGCAACTGGAAGAAAGCATTCTGTCTATGTATATACGCAACAGAGTTCATCATTATGGTGTTTGACTGCATTTAAAATACAGGAGGAAGTAATCACCATTATTAAAGGACTGGAAGAAAAAGAAAAGTACTTCATAGCTAATAATTTTAAGAAGTACTTTTAGCACTGCTTTTGACTGTGAATGGCCAGCTAGGACAACTAGGTTTCTGCAGAGTACGTACTCTTGACATTATTTGGCAAATATGTTGTCTTGAAATTATTTTGCAGATTTGAGAGGTTCATTGTGATCATCAGAAATGTGAGGTTGTAGATGAGGTTTGTCATGAGTCATTTGTTGCTCCTTCAATTTCTTGATTAGATGAGAGTAATTTTAATCCTCAAATTCATGCATGAACTAGTTCAAGCATAAAATATGAAAATATAGAATAATAGAATCATTTGGATTGTAAGGGACATCTAAAGGTCTTCTAGTCCAACTCTCCTGCAAGGAACAAGAACATGTACAGCTAGATAATGTTACTCAGAGCCCCATCCAGCCTGATCATGAATGTCTCCAGGGATGGAGTATCTACCATATCTCTGGGCAACCTGTTCCAGTGCCTCACCACCCTTACCATTAAGTTAACCTACTGGAAAGTGTTTTTTGTGACATATATGCAGCATTTTCATGATTATAATTGCTACTACACATCCATTTCTGTATGACTGAAGGTAATATTGAATAGGATTAGGAACAGTGATCATTTAGCAGAAACACCCACAATGACAAGCAAGTTCGACTCTCCATAAGGGAGTGATAATGTCCAAAGTCTGAAATAAAAACTGCAGCTGATGGCTAAGTCTTATGATTCTTTATGGAATTCTGCAGCCCATTCTTCAAACCTGGTATAACTTCCATAACCAAATCTATGTAATAAAAGCTTTGCTCGAGTAAAACTGCAAAAAATGAAAGCTCTTCACAGTGACATATTTTCAGTCTTCATGATAGCTTATAGTGGAGCCCCTTCAAGAGCAGAAAAATCTCTCCCAATAAATGCATTATAAAGGCTTAGTTTATTTTAATACTGGTAAGTCTAATACACTGAGAAATATGGAGGTGAGAGTTCCTGGTCTGTCAATTAAGTAAAAAAGAGGATATAAGTCATTATAAACAGATTTCTACAGTTGCCAAGTACAATTACAGGGTATTTGAGATGTGCAAATCACATATTTGGATTCTCAAATAGACAGACTTTATAGGAAATTTCTCTCAAGTGAAGGATCATAGCTGACAGAATCTGAAAGTACAACGGATAGATGCCAGTTCTGCGTAGTAGCCAATGTCCAATGTCTATGTATTCTATGTCACAGTACCTTGATCTATTAAAAGAAGTTGGATAACTTGCAACCCAAGGATCAATCGTATGAGCCAGTTCCTTTCCAGTACAGTTATGTGATTTTTGCCGTGTGTGTGCAGTATTGCTGCATAAGGCTGTGTTACCCCTAAAATCTTTCAAAGCAAGGAGTTCCCACTTTCACTTCATGCATGCATAGACTTAGAACCCTCACTACTGAGGTGTTTTTGAGATCAGATGATTGGAGAGAAGTATTAGCCTGGAATTCTTGCCCTGCTGCATGGAGGAGATGAGAGGAAATTCAGAAATCCTGGACAAAGATAAGAAACTCCATGGTCAAAACTGCTATCTGTGGATGAACTGTTTTACATGTTGTTCTCAGTTGTATGTGACATTTCTGTTAGAATTTAAAATGATATTCCGTAATATTTTTAGAAATGTCCTCTGTCACTTGCCACCTGAAGAACAGAAGGACTACAGAAGGACTACGATAATATGTTATATCAACTTTTCTTTTTGGTTACTCTGGCCAGAGCACTTTCTATATTGCTGTCATGTTTGGGGTTGTTTTGTTGTTGTTGTTTGTTTGTTTTTGCTTGTAGCTTTTCATTGAAAAAAGAAAAGAGGATTCATTTTCAAAGTATTTTACATGTAAAAATTTATTTTTATAATATTCTAGGAGCTAGAAGTTTGTTAATCTCATTTTCAATAACAGATTTGAAACAAAAAGAAAGATCACTTAGGGTTTTTTTACGTCTCAACAATTTCCTACTGAACCACATATTTCCTCTTCATCCCTTGGCTACAATTTGATCCAGGCTTCACTTCTCCAGTTCTCCAGTTATTGAGTTGAACTTGCCCGATACTGCTGGTTGTCAGTAGATAAATGTGTGATGAGAATCTGCCCGTTCTGATGCATTGGAACTCTGAGAGTCACAGCTTCCCAACTTTTACCACATCAACTCTTTCAGCAGATCTTCCAGGATCTTGCCTTTCCTCACTTCCAGTCCTTCTACAAACCACAAATTAATTAGTGGTGTTACCTGAAGTCTCAGAAATTTGTTTCCCCTTCTAGACCAGAAATGAAACTTGCAGGACTGTAGTAGGATATGGAAACATTTACCTATAGAAACTCCAAGATGTATTACAGAAAAAATACCACCTTAGGAATTTTGAACTAAGTTCTGATTCAAACAAAAGTTCATCCAGAATCTAAAACTGAGTCTTTCCTTTCCTATATATATCCTTTTTCCCATATTCTCATAATACAAAAAAATCTCACTGTAACCAGTCACAATCCTAATTCAAGTTACCACTCTTAGGTATATTCCTTACTCCTTCTTCCCTTTATTCTTTGGTAGATAACTTCTGTATTCTCCTCCCATGTTTATTCTCAGTTTTATCCTTCTTGGTTCTCAGTTTCTCCCAAAACACTAATTACTCTTGCCTGTATTCAGCTATCACTCTGTCACCATTACAAACTCTGTTTTCTGTATTTTCTACTTCTCTTTAGCCTGTTTCTTTTCCTCCCTAATACCATTTCCTGCTTCTGGACTATCTACTTCATATTCTTTTTCCCATCAATAGGTCCAGGTCTTCTAAAAATTCTTGTCTCTCTAAAATTCTTTTTGTTCCATCCTGATGAAACAAGTGATAGACTGTTGTATTATGCGCATGCGTGCCTTTCGGGAAAAAATGGAGCTACCTGGAACTCTGTTGTGGTTCAGTGCCCAGATTCAACATAGATCAACAGTGCAAAAAGCCAAGAGAAGCCCAATATGGTCATTTAAAAAAAAAAAATTCCTGAGCACGAGCTAACCTTTTTAAACGTTTAAACGCTTAGAAGTTTAGAAGTAAATTTGCCCTGATGTAGACATTTCCTGGGGGTAAGAATACGTATCTTTCATAAAGCGCTTATCTTCCTTCTTTATCTCACAGTTCTATTCCAAGTCACCAAAGAGTATGTGTTCTCAGAAGAGGGAGCGGATTAATGGGGGAGAAACCTAATTTCTGAGAAAAAATTGAATTGTTATGTTTACATTTGCCAAACCATTCAGAAATCTCTTATGAAAACTTAATTCCAAATATTTTGGTAAAAATTATAAGACATGACAGTGGAATCTTCTGTTGGAAAGTATTAGCTGACCTTAAAAAAAAAGCAGTGTTACTCTCTTCAACTACAGCTAGTCAGAGAAAGGTTAGAATCATGGAGTTACTTGTCACAGGTAGTCCTTAACAGAGTGCTACAGTGGAATTATTACTCTGTAATTTATAGTAAACTCCTGATGTATGATCAGGAGCAGTGGACTCTTTTTCTCTGAAACTACCATCTCCCTCCATACACACATAAAATTCAAGATAGTTATAAAATGCAAGATCTAACATCTGTGTACCAGATTTTATGCTGCATTCTATCAAGTTATGCTTTGTTCAAGCATTAAATATACCACATGAAATTGATGTTATGTAATCTCATAAAAACACAAGAAATAACACATATCACCCATGTTTAAGTGGTGGCAAGTATCAGTTAAATGTCTTTATAATGGATGTTCAGATCATTGCACTAGCTGCTAAGGAGTTGGCCTGTGTTGCATCACTTACTTACTGACAATAAATTAAGTCTACTGGAAGGTGATACTTTTACAGGTTTATTAGCTCATTCTTCATGGACCTATTTTAGTTTGGTTTTAAATGAAATTAATGCTCATCAGGCTAGTGAAACAAGTAAGCTTTCCATATTGCCTAATTCTGTATTTCCTTCATTCTTTGAATCCTCTGAAATACATCTCAGATATAAACTAAGATTTTTAGGAATGGATGCCAAGAGCTACTATGAAAAAACACAATAGAATGCTTGTAGTATAGTGACTGAAAAGGAAAAGGTTTTTATTATTTCCATGAAAAACATTTGCACAATAGCAGAGAGGTTAGGATCAAGAACTGGCAAAGCCAGGATTGTTGAAAATCAGCATAGCTGCAGTGGAATTTCTCAGGTTTCTCAGAATCACAGAGTCACAGAATTGTAGGACATGGAAGGGAGATCTGGAGATCAGAGACAATGCTCTGCTAAAGGAGTTCCCTGCAGCAGGTCACACAGGAAAGCATCCAGACAGGTTTTAAATATCTCCAGAGAAAAAGATTCCAGCTCCTCTCTGGGCAGCCCATTCCAGTGCTCTGTCACTGACAGTAACGAAGTTCTTCCTTCTGTTACTGTGAAACTTTCTGTGTTTCAGTTTCTGCCTCTTGCCTCTTGCTCTATTTTTGCTCTCTACTGAAGGGTCTGCTCCCATCACTTAACTCCTTCATGTTATTATTTACAGACAGTTATGAGATCCCCTCTCACCTCCTCTTCTCCTGGTCACTCAACTGAGAGGGCTTGGCAATCCCTTAAGAGGAGGACTGACAGTGACCAGGACCCACACCAGCCATGAAAGAGGCTACCCCTCAGCAGCACTAGCAAGGTTTACACAGGGTTTAACAAAATAATAATAAGAAGATTACACAGAATCACAGAAGTCATATTGGTTGGATAGGATCTCTGGAGAATATCTAGTCCAACCTCACTGCTAAAACACATTCCTTAGAGTGTCCGGGTGGGTTTTGAATACCAGCAGAGAAAGAAACTCCACAGCCTCTCTGGGCAGCTTGTTCCGGTGTTCTGTAACCATCAAAGTAAAGAAGTATTTTCTTATACTTCTATGGAAATTCTTGTTTTTCACTTTGTGCCCACTGCCCCTTGTTTTGTTGCTGGACGTCATCAAAAAGAGCCTAGCCCTATCCACTTGACTCCTGCTCCTTGCATACCTGTAAAAATTGTTGAGATTCCCTTTCAGCCTTCTGTTCTCCAGACTGAAAAGTCCCAGGTCTGTCAGCCTTTCCGCATAAAGATGAGATGCTCCAGGTTCCTCATCATCTCTGTGGCTCTTCACTGAACTCTCTCTAGAAGGTCCCTGTCTTTCTTGAGCAGGGGAGTCCAGAACTGGACACAGAATTCCAGATGTGGCCTCACCAGGGCAGAGTAAAAGGGGAGGACTGCCTCCCTACACCTGCTGGCCATGCTCTTTTTAATGCACTCCAGGATACCATTTGCCTTTTGAGTCATAAGGGCACTCTGCTGGCTCATGACCAGTTTGTTGCCCGAGAGGACACCCAGGTCCTTCTCTGTAGAGATCTTTTCAAGCAGGTCAGCACCTTACCTGTACTGATGTATACTGTTATTCTTCCCCATAAATGTAGTACATAATTACAAATATCATGTTAGCAAAATACAAATGCATCCCAAAAGTCTGATGCAGATCAAAGGGGTAAACATTCGCAGTAGAATGAAATGCAGAATTGTTGGTAGGTGCCACATGACATGATGAAATGACAGTTGAACTAAGTTGAACTTAGTATCTCTGAAAAAATTTACAGGTAACGAGAGCTATGAGGAATAGTTACATAAATAAGCTCCTTCATCTGTTGGTGGAATGGATCATGGGACCATCTCTATAGGAAATGATAGCTATCTTTTCAAAATGTTGTCAAAGGCTGGGCAAAAAAAAGAAAGCAAGAGAGCAAAGCAAAGCAGAATGAGGAGAGGAGAGGAGAGGAGAGGAGAGGAGAGGAGCGGAAATAAATTTATTTTTAATTGTCTTTGTAATATAGAAGCAGCCAAACAATGGGCCACACACATGAATTGTATAAATGTGATTACTGAAGTAATCTATTTGCAGAGAGGGTAGAAAGGTAGACTCATAGTGTTTTTATATCTCCTGGTAGTAGCACAAGTGTTTTCTGTATTTGAAGTAGATAGATAGGTAGATATGTCTGAATCAGAAATCTTGACAAGAAATCAGCATGTAGCAGCACATCCCATCATAGGGATGCTTGGATGAATTTGTGCATATTAACCATAGTGGGAAACTCTTCCTGCACAAAGGTGAGTTATTTTAAACTATTACTTCACTTTTGATCTAGCCTCTAACTCAGGACTACAGTGATATCTTCATGACACAAATTTTCAGGAACTTTTGAAAGGCGCCCTACACATTTAAATCCTTTACTATACCAACAGTATTCTTAAATTATAAAAGACTAATGATTGTCTGCATAACTGTTGGGTAAACATCAGACTTCTATTTTGTTCAGAATATTCCCTGTAACTCATTAAAATAAAGAGTTCATAAGAAACAGGTAGAACAAGCCTGTGTCTCAAATAAACAGATAAAAAGACAAAACTTCTGTTGGTGTCACGGTTTTATGATTTTTGGTTATCAGTATTCCACATCACATCATCATGCAGTGTACTGGGAGCAAATGCTTTAGTTCTGGGTATCTGGAAGAGAAGAACAACTAAGTTCCCCAAGATCCTTTTCGGGTACTATTATCATTCCTGCTCAAGGGAACAGATATAAGCACACAGGTCATCTGACCTGCTCTCTTCTGATTCTGCAGTGTTCCCTGTTGGATCGGCTGCTGCTTCTGCTCCCGGCTGCATGCAAGGCTTCAGTATCTCTAATACTGGATTTTGCAAAATCCCTCTGCCCCACTAGTCACGGAACCAGGCCAGACTAGCCCATAAGCCATTGACAGCTGGGAATATCTCCTGGAAAACTGTAATAAGCTTATGTATTTCATGTAGTAAAGGGAATTCCCTGCAAATGGAAAAGTGTACAGGTATTTAAAGTCTCCAGCAGAAGGACAGAAAGGGTAAATTGTTTAAACTGGCAGATGTTAGATCCATTGCAAAGCAGAGAGGATAGAAGAACAAGAAGAGAGAAAGAGAAGAAACAGATACAGGGGAAGAAAGAAAGATTAAAAGTAAGGAAAAGGTTTATGGGAATTTCTATAACATAGAGAAAAACAGGAAAAAAACAAGGTTGTATCAATATGACTGGGTAAATAATACATAATATCAAATCAAAGGAAATATTAAAGGGGCTTGAAGAGGAAATTAAGAATTTTTTGGCTTAGTCTCAGTGCAGTATGACATAAAGATGATTTAAAAAACTTTATTCCTTCTAAGTGGCACCAATATGCTGAAAGTTCAAAGTGATAAAGCTAATTTGTGTTTTTGCTTTCCTGTACTGCCAGCAAATGACATTTTTCTAACCTTTGGCACAAGTCAACTAACTTTTCTTCTCTGATTGCATGTACAGCATACTAAAATAAGAGTATGCCCAACCTAAAACCATGCAAGAAAATTAGATAATTCTTCATAAAGTTACCAGCATTTGTTTACTTCAACTTTCTTAAATATACAAAAAAAAAAAAAAAAAGTGAAAACAAAACAAAACAAAACAAAAAAAGAAAAAAAAAAACAGAAGAGACGACTACCTGATCAAGCAGAACGTGTTGAGGAAGCCTTAGCCTTCTTCCCCCAGCTACAGGAGCTGTCACGTTCAGAGGTTCTTGTCCTGCTGGGGGACTTCAGTCACCTTGACATCTGTTGGACAAATGGCATGATAAACTGTGGGCAATCCAGGAGGCTCCTGAAATGTATAGAGAATAACTTCCAGAGCCAGGTAATAGATATCTCCACAAGGGGGACGCAATGCTGGACCTGTTGCTCACCAACCCAAGTGAATTGATAAGTGACAGGATTGGAGGCTGCCTGGGCTGTGATGATTGTGTGACAGTAGAGTTCACACTCTTAAAGGATATCAGACAAGCAAAGAGTAAAACTGGAACGCTTAATTTTAGGAAACTCAACTTCCAGCTCTTCAGGGAGGTAGTAAAAAAACAAACAAACAAACAAAAAACAAACAAACAAACAAAAAAACCCAAAGTGGGAAGGTAGCAAGGACAAGGCAGCAGAGCAGAGCTGGTAGATCTCTAAGGAAGCTTTCTGTAGGGCAGAAGAACTCTCCATACCCAGATGTAAAAAGCCAGAAAAGGAAAGCAAGAGACTGGTAGGGCTGAACCATGACCTGCTAGTCAAATTGAAAAGCAAGAAGTAAATGCACAGGCAGTGAAAACAGGGACAGGTAACCTGGGAGGAATGCTTTCAGAGATGATGCTAGGCGATGTGGGGATGGAGTCAGGCAGGCCAAGGCCCTTCTGGAACTGAACTTGGAAAAAGGTCCAAAGAAGGAGAAGAAAACTTCCACAGGTACATTAAGAGGAAAAGAAAAGTGCAGAAGGGCTTACTGTCCCTGGTAAGCAATACAGGTGGGTTGGTAAAAACAGACAAAGAGAAGGCTGAGGTAACTTATATATTATTTTGTCAGTATTAATCTCCCTCACCTTTGGCAATATATTTTCAAGAAAAAAAAAAAAAAAGCAACAACAATTCTAGATGACTGATTTGGAGAGTCAGCTACAAATATAACACTATACAGTAGAAGGTTATCAAGACACACCTAGGTTCATGTTTAATACTGCTCCTTAAAGGAAATTTCAAATCTTAAGATAACCATAATGAATAAAACTGAGTTACCAACATTCTGTTATTTGATGGATTTGGGTTGAGATATTTAAACATATACATATAGAATTAGAGAATCGCGTAGGTTGGAAAGGAAGTCAGGAGGTCAGTAGTTCAAACTCTTGACCAAAGCAGAGTCAACACTGAGTTGAGGCCAGGTATCTCATGGCATTGTCAGTAAAGTCTTGAAAACCATCCCCAGACTGAATCTGCACAACTTCTCAGCAAAGGAAAAGTCGTTCTGCTGAGAGTATTTTTTTCCTTATAACTAATCAGAATTTCCAGTTTCGGTTTATGGCCAGCATCTGCCATTATCCCACCACACATCACTGGGAAATGCTCCATCTCCCTAGTTAAATCTCTGTAACTGCTGGCAAGATGGCCAGTAGGTTCCCTTGCAGCTCTCTCTTCTACAAGCTAACAAGGTCAACTGCTTCTCTTACGCAAACATTCCTGCCCTCACTATCTCAGTGCCCTTGGTTGAACTTGCTCCAGTTTATTGTTGTTTTCTTATATTGGAGAGGGTGGGAAGGAAGAGAAAATCTGAACGCAGAATTCCCAGGTAGAGGACTAGTCTGTAAACCCTCGTGCTCCAGCAATTGAAACACCTCTTCACTGTTACATTTCAACCTTAGAAAATGTTACTGGGCTCATCTTTGTGAAATATAACCTATCCAGAGTTAGAGAATTACTCTGTTTGGAAAGGATATAAACTGTGCAGTGCTAATAGGGTTATGTTTTTAATGTTATGAGTAAAATGAGCTAATGTATGACTTCAAATATTATCAAGAGAGGAAATGTTTTTTTCTGCCTTGTTTCTGTTCCCACAGTGCTAATATTTTATTACTACTTTATCTACAGTTTTACAGGAACAATTCTAATAAGACCAAAGATCTGGCAGATCAGGGAGCAAAAGACTATTGTGCTGTTGGTAATAAATGAGTTGTGTCTTCATGCCTTACCTGGGAGAAAATCTAACTGAGATATGTAAGTTCAAGAAACAAATGTAGACAGTAAAGGAAATTCAGATCTGACATAAGGCACATCTAGTTTTGCCCAAAGTGAAATGTGTCTTAACAACTAGTGGCTCTGAGTAACTAGGTATACCTGTGTTTAGTGATTTCATGCATAACATCATACTTACTGAAACCAAATGGCTTATCATGTGGAAAAAAAACCAACATTCGGTACTGTGGGGGATTTACTCCAAGTCCTGCATAAGTGTCATTGGAATTAGACTAATCCTTATGCTTATCTCCAGAAGCTGAGCTATTTCATGAAGATATTAGTTTTCATTTTGAGAAAACAAATTGAAAAAATATATGTTCTTTTGATCTGCGTAGTGACACAAAAATATCTAAAACAGTATCTAGACAGTACTGTATCATCTCAGAAATAACCAATACAAATAAAAAAGGGATCACAACAATATGCATTCTTATATGTTCTTATTAAATAAATAAACAAATAAATAAAATATTTTTTAAGCCAGGATATTATTTTGAAGCTTGATGAGATTTTGAATGCTTATGGTTGTAAATGTTTATACTGAAGATGGAAAAATGAAAACACGTGTCTAAATACAAATTTGAATATGAGTTGACCTATCAACATTGCTGTGAAAACCTAAAGATGGTTAAGTTCTGATACACCTGAATTTTGTTCTATACATGAAACCCTTTTTGGAGGGATTATAGAATCATAGAATCATAGAATTACTCAGGTTGGAAGGGACCCCAAGGATCATCAAGTCCAACCGCAGCCTAACCATAGTACCCTAACTCTAACTACCCTCTGCTAAATCATGTCCCTGAGCACCACGTCCAAACGGCTCTTAAACACTTCCGTGGATGGTGACTCAACCACCTCCCTGGGGAGCCTATTCCAGTGCTTAACAACCCTTTCTGTAAAGAAGTGTTTCCTGATATCCAACCTAAACTTACCCTGGCGCAACTTGAGGCCATTTCCCCTTGTCTTGTCACCAG
>PPHD01011327.1:0-18910 GCA_002909625.1 Bambusicola thoracicus | reverse complement strand
AAGCAGCTCTGTTACACAAGTTAAGAATCTGCAGCTGTTTGTCTTCCATTTGCTTTATTATTGCATCACAGTGAGTCTTTGCTGCTACTCTACCTATAACAATCGTTGAGCCTCTTCTCTATGAACACATTTTGCTTCTGATGGCCAACAGAAATGCTCAGCACTTGACTTGAGCCCGCTTGTTCCCATCATCCTCCTACCCCTCTGCTTAGCAGAAAAGCAAACCGAAGCGAAGCGACAGACACTTAAACAAGCTCAAGAAAAGAATTCTACCAGGCCATTGGACAGCGGCACTGAGCTAAATTAAGAACAAGGATGTGGAAAAATAAGCATATCTACAAACCAGAATGTTCTTTTGTATACCTATTGTCTGTGCTCATGTGTACGTATGTGTATATGCACACAGACATGCATTTATATACATGAGACAAGCCAAATACTAAATTAGCAAATACTTAAAGAAAAAGAAAAAAATGGTAACACAAAAACCGCCACTGAGTTTTGTTTCCCGTCCCTGCCAGGATTACACATTTTTACAACATTTCTAACGCCTTCTTATGGTGGTTGGAGCTCTTTTTAAAACATTAACGAGTAAATGCAAATTAAGTCCTTTGCATCATTGATAAGCTATATATTTTTGAATGCTGGCACGTGGCAAATTATCCTTAGAACCCCATCAGACTAAGTCAGGAGACATTTAGGATGTAGGATGTTCTGTAACAGACACAAGGACAGTTTGTTATTAATGCAAGATAACCGTGTTCCCCACTGGTTTCTTCCCTCCCTGACCTCATGGTCAGCCTTCCTTTCAGCTATTTGCTGCAAATGAAAGTTTGTAATTTACCAAGTTTGTAATTCTGCTCTTATGAGTAACCTCCCTCATGATCGCTGCTCACATGCAAAGGAATGTGGTGCATCAATATCTGTGTGGACATAAATTTGAAAACCCGACATGGATTTTAGCTTCTCTTTTATCTCCTTATTTTTCTGTATGAATTTGTCATTGTAACTGACTGTATAATGAAACACGTACACACTGTAATACTATGGCCTCCTTTCTTTCTTCTCCTTTCTTTCTGTCCCCTCCTCCCATCTAAGAAAAATGCACAGTTTTCTATGTTTGTATGCAGTAACCTTATAAGAAACGAGCCACAAATTATTCTGGCACAAATTGAGTTATAAACTATTCAAGCATCTTTTGATTTGCTGTGTCGCTAAGCTGTAGCTGCAGCGAGCACCTTGCTATTAGACATGTTAGAACTAGAAACCATTTCAGAAAGGCAATCTTATCCACTTTGATCACACTCTGATGAGGCATTTCACCAACTTCTAATAAAACTTTAATATGGAATGTATCCAGTTTGCATTAAAGTCCCATTCAGTGCCATCTCTGACAATCCTGGCACATCACAGACTGCAAAGATTCAAACAGGATCCCCAAACCACATACACACACATACACACACACAAATAGATACTCCTATCAGAGCTACACAGTCGTATCAGCAGCATCTCTCTACGACTACCAGAAGACAGATGCACGTACTTTCCAAGGTGAATTATCTTGGCCAATCCATTGACTGCAAGAAGACAAAACTACAACCAGTTCTGCATAGGCGGCATCTGACTTACAGTCTGTTAGGACATGGCCTGTAAACAGTCAATCATTCTATACAAACCCACTGGGAAACCCTATTCATTTCTCTTTAATTGCTTAATTGCTGACCAGGACTGGATCTAACACGACAGACGTGAAACACCTTTACTGAGCTCCTACAACACCCTCGTGTGCCTCATGCAATTCCAACACTATTCAAGATCACTACAGACTCCCATGTTTTGGCTTTAAATAGAACGGGATACCAGAACTGGTTTTTGTTGTAAAACGCTAAGCCTCTGCCATGAAATCAAGCAGCGTTTCCTGCTCAAATAATTTCTATGGCTCTTCATTCTACAACTCAGAATATTTTAAAAGTGTATACAGCTTTATTTAGAAGCAATATAGATCTGCTAATTAAGATAATGCCTATAAATTCATAGTGCAATCTGCCAACAAAAAAAAGCTTGCTTTTCCCAAACTACATTCCCAGAAGTGTGTTGGATAGCTACCGGTACCAGCAATTTTGCTAGTTTCAAAGCAGGTCAGTGATGAACACTTCCTTATCACACTGCTGAACTGATGACTCAATTTTGCAATCAAGGATTAGATGGTTGATTTCCAACTGCTTACACTCCCAATAGAAATGCTATAATAGAATACAAGTGTAACAATACAATCCTTTTAGTTCCTTAATGAAAAAAAATTGCCCACTAAAGCTAATATTAAATACATACATCATCTCAATACAATCTTAATAAATGATAAGACACTGAACTATCAAGAGTCCAACCAAAACTAGAGAGTATGGCTGTCTGGAAAGCGTTCCTAGTGTAACTGTCATCCAGAACCGATTCGTACGGAACTGTTTTTGTTCCGGCAGTGTTGATTTAAAGGTTACCCAGTCTGAGAGGTACGAATTGAGAATTCATTTTAAAATCTCTTTCTCACTGAAGCTTGCAAAGTGCATCAGCAATTAACAATTCCTATCACTTCTCCCACTTTGCTATGTGAAAAGGCTCAGAACTCGTCTTACAAATTGCTCTTTTGAAGATCAAAGGGAAGCTGAATTTGTCTGTGTGTGCTCTAGATGAGTTGGTAATTTACTGGAACTTTCAGAGCAAGGCTTGGCAGCACGCTCGTTTGACAGCTCCAGGGCACAGGATTCAGGGGAGCTCTGTGACTCTTCCCTTCTGAGTTCCTTCCTTGCCTTTAATTGGCACCTCATTAGAAATTAATGAAAATGACATCCTCTGTTCTTCCTGCTCTAGGCACAGAACACTACAAAAAGGCCTATCACAATTCATAACACATTCAATTTATATAGCAATAGCTCTTAAGCATTATTTATGAGATGTGAATTTCTTGTCAGCAGTTAATAACTCGTACAAAGTGGAAGCAGAATGAAAAGAGTTCTTCCAAGTACGTGTGCATGAAAATAAACAAATTTTTCTACAGTTGAAAAATGTTGAGTTTGAATTTAAAGTGCCCTTATTGGAACATCCTTCTCAGTAGTAAATTGTTTTTCTTCAAGGCAAAGGCCCGCAGCACTGTCAAATCTGCCTAAAATTCCATGTAGTGTCAAGGGAACGAGTTGAACAGTATCAGCTCTCTCTGGACAGATCTTAAAAGAGATGGTAGAATCGACACTGCAGCTTCCCAAAGATCTCAGAACCAGGTGTAAAGCCTTAAGTGTATACTCTCCCTGCCACGGTTTAAAAACCTTGTGCCCTGTGGGACAGGACATGGCCGGTCTTATTTTATAAAGATTAAAAACGTTATTAACCAATGAATGTACTTTTAGAAGTTGCTTTCAACTCCAGTGCTTTTACATAGCTCCAGTTTTGGAATGAAGGAAAAATTAATGATGTGACATGTAAAATAATATAAGTCATCTTCCTGCCAGTTCTTCCCAAACTTGTAACATTCTCTTGCTTCCAACATCAGGGGAGATTTTTCCATCTGTCATAAGGTACCTGCAAGCACCCTCATTCATTTGGATACGTGACAGGAGTAGACACAGGGCAGAAACTCCCTAAGTCTGAGCAGAAAGAAGCGTACCAAACTGTCACTGACAGTGCTGAATTTCTTCAGTTGGATACATTTCTATCTTAGTGGATACTTCAAAGTATCCCAACACATTATTTCCATAATAAAAATTTCATTATAGCCACTGACTTCATGTTCGGTGGCTTCAGTGATAACGCGTTAGTTCTACAGCAGTGCTCCAATATTTGAAACGAAGCCTGTCTCATGTCCAAAGGAGTACACAGCAGATACTGAACAACAAAGGATGACATGGATTTTTTTCAGTTTTCTATTATCTCGTTTGTTATTACTTATTCAAACCACAATTCATTATTTCAGTCTTTGCAACCAGCTTAACCAACCCTTTCTTTTCTCACTGCGGGTCAGATGGAA
Source organism: Bambusicola thoracicus (assembly GCA_002909625.1). Taxonomy (NCBI): domain Eukaryota; kingdom Metazoa; phylum Chordata; class Aves; order Galliformes; family Phasianidae; genus Bambusicola; species Bambusicola thoracicus. The sequence continues at coordinate 14,892 of PPHD01011327.1, read as the reverse complement.
TTGCCTTTTAATACAATAAATATTCTACATATTGCAGGTGGAATACGAATTGTACCTGCCTATGCAAATCCTTTGGCAAGTGTCCCCTTGCAGAGACACGTTAAACTACAAACACGGCCAGAGAGTGAAAGTGCAAGCTTTCAAGACATGACTACAGGGAGAAGAGAGGAAAAAAAAGCAGCAGGTAAAACTACCATGTGCATTATCACAGGTTACGATAATCAGCTACCAACAATTGTTGCACGAAGGAGAGAGCATCTCCTCTGGAACCCAGTCACATTTGCTGTTAGTACTTTGCAGGTAACACGAAGCCCCACATTAGCTGCCTGCATGAGATCATCAACCTCAGCTCAGTTAGCTGAACAATGCCATCAATTATGGAAAAATCAGGTTGGACACTATTCAGTGCACAATCAACAGCAATTCCCCCCTCCCTCCCCATCCCTTTAGCTGATTGTGAGAAAAAAAACGATTTTCAATTAGATGATGGTTTTTTTTTTGTTTGTTTCATCTCTTTAATAACATCATCACGAAATGCAGAATGTAGTGCTGACCTATGCTTAAACTCTGTAAAAAAACTTGTCATCTTTGCATATTCACTGATGTGCTTTGTGTTTCTTCTGTCAAGCGAGCGTGGCGCTCTCCCACCTTACACGGACTTCTGAAGCTACATTCATTAATATCTAAGGATCTCTTCAGACAAGACAGTATATTGGGGGCATAGTTTTAAAGGGAAAATTAGACAGACAGGAACTAATTATAACTTTCTGCCACCAGTGGAAGACGTAGGTTCTGTTTAAGGTATGTCTGAAAGCTACAACGTGCAGGTGTTCTCCATACTTCCACCTGTGACACGGATCCGAGCACCGCTGTGGTAGAAAGCCGGACGTTACTGACAGACAGTACTCACCACAGCGACATGATCCCAGTTCCTGCTGTACTAGCTCCAGTTTTGTTTGGCACTGGAAGCATCGGCGTCTACTCTTCTGTTTGGATCGACTGGTTTCTTCAGGCCTGTCATTACTGTCATCCAGTAGCCGTGGCCGTTTCACAGGAGAAGCCTCACTCTCCGACTGTGAATCTGTTGTATTCACAACAAATATTTTAGGAAAAACATTAGAACCTCCTTGCTGAGGCAACCCTTTGGGCAGATTGAAGGTATATTGCTTTCAGCTGGGGTCACCACCAGGCAGCTGGATACTTCCCATTCTATCGTACATACACATTTTCTTAACAATCACAATCAAGTAAGAGGCAAATTATCTTTGTTCTCTGTAAAAACCTCTCCCTACTGACATGACAATACTCAGTAGAAAGCGAACTGATTAACTTCCTCCCAGCCGTAGCCAGGTTGTGTACAGATGCACGTAGAGTACACACCATCCTGAACAATTGCAGGCTTCATTTGTAATCTCATTTAGTCTCTCCTGTGTGTCTTTGTTCTCCTTGCACAAACAAACTGAACTAGGCTTCTCATGAAAAACAATCGAAAGTAGATTCGACCTATTTCCTCCCTGGGCAGAAGGAAGATTTTTAAGGCACAGTGTGTAAACTGCCTCTTATGACTGAAGACATTACACGAAAGCACCATACCGCGCTTCCCTCTTTCCACGTGTATAACAATTTAAATGCAAATTAGTGGACACCAACAACACGAACTACACCCAACCTGTACAAGCATGCTGTAAATCCAAAGCTCATCTATTTAAAAAGAATCAGTCTGAACACCGTTTGCATTAACACCTTTATCTGTATAATTTTCTGTTTCTGGAAAACATACTTCCCTCAGAAGATACAAATCAGTAAGTGCTGCTTTAATTCTGAACAAGCAAATTAGTGAGATGCTGGATATTTTGTTGTGGGCTGGAGTTGCCATATAGGTGCTATAGAAGGCACCAAGGCAAGCTGCTACCACTCTCGTAACCTACAAAAGACCCTGTAAAAACAAGTTTCCCTACAAAGTGAAAGTTTAGGAAAGAGTTTACTTCAGGCAACATGGTACTTTTTTTCCCTTCTCTTTAATAATGAAGAGAATTTTGCTGGGACTCTGCAACACCCGAGTCTTATCCTTGTGGCGTGTCAGAGGGAGCAGACTTCACCCAATCTGCTGCTCTGCAGTCTGACTCAGGTCAGGTCGGACAGGCATCTTCTCTCAGTTGGGCACAGTTGAATCAAATCTGTACTTCTTTTAAATAGAAAAGGTGGAAACCAATCCTAAGTCTACTAAGAATTACGTTGTTCATAGCAGTGTTGCAAGGAGACCGGCTGCGGATAAGCCATTACTGCAATGAGTCAAGTAAGACAGTGACCAAGGAAAAATACAAGTATTAGTTCGTTCAGCCCATTTTTAAAAGGACAAGTAACAAGATAACTTTATCTTTCTGGCAGGGCTCTACCCTATCAAACATCTTTTGGCCTTTATATCAAAAGGGAAATGGAAAACATGACTACTTATTGTCAGCTGTCCTGGCTTATCCTAGAAAAGTTTTTGAATACTTTCCTTAAGGCTAACTTGAATACCTTACATAAAGTACGTTCTAGAGCAGCAGCTGAAGAGGAGTAATTCTGCAAGTAGCATTCTGCAGAGATAGCTGCTGCGGCCATACCACTGCCCATATCCTTGTTATTCCAACTATTTCATCTGATCTGCTGCTTAACCATATTAAGCCTTTCCCTGCCAAACACATAACCCAGTTAGACCAGTAACACCTGCTAGCCTCTCCAAGGCACGCTCCAGTAACCTTCCCTGGTTTCTCACATGCAGTAGAAACTAACCCACTTTCCTTACCCCACGTTTCAGATCTTGTCTCAGTGTTTGCACAGCAGCTGGATTCTAATATCACAGCCTTTATAAATATGCAACCTGCCTCACTTAGTTCTTCTTCCTTTCTGTCGCTAAGATCGCTAAGATGCTGAAAATGTGCTTGGTTTTTCAATACAGACAACTCCCCACATCTCACATTTCACAGAAAAGTGAACAGCTTCCTGCACAGTACACAGATGATAAGTTTTTATTAAGCTGCAATAATTCTGTTTGATGTGTGTCTCAATACAGCTTTTTCATCAGTGTTGTAGATTACAACTTACACTTTACAAAATATATCGATGAGGACTAAGCTAACATTCAGTATGCAATTATTCCATCCCTGCATGCCTGGCTGTGCAGGAACACTGACAATGAAAAGTAGAGTCTAATGAATTGACACATTTATGGAACGAGCCGTCCTGTCTTAAATTAAATCTCTGCAGATGATCTCAGAGAGATGTCCTCAGGCCAGACTGCAGATCCCAGCTCTCGCTCCCAGGCAACCACCCTACCATACATGCACTGTTTTTCAGAGCACCCAGAGAAGTGGGCCAGCCTTCACTGTAGTAGGGTGCACCCAGCAACACACGCCATGTACACTCTCACTGTACTGATGTAGAGTTCAGTACAAATATGTTGCAGCCCACCTCCTTGCCAAGGATGGGGAACCACGCAGTTTGTATTTATTCATTACTCAGAGAAATAGATTCACAGCTGTTATGAAATAGCCGCCTCAGCTTTTGGAAGCACAAGCCATTCCGCTACTTCCCAAAAGCAACTTTGGTGTTCTACATGGAAAACAGTGATCTGCTTATTCTTAAGTCCAAATAAGGATTTCAATGTGTGTGAGCCATCCGGTGTCTACTCAGTTCATGAAGCCACATGCCTTAGTGAGGAAAAACAGCTAATCCAAGTCAGGCTAGTAGTAATTTAATTAAACATTTCCTATTAACTGGTAATGGCTAACTGAATACGAACATAAGTTGACTAATAGGATAGAAATGAAAGTTACATATCTAATTTTTTAAGCTCATATCGTTTTGCCGTAAATTAAAGTATTAACACTGAGCTAACTTAGCCTAACTGGGAGAGGCAGTTCCAGCTATCCTGACTGCAAAATGCCCTGAGCACACAAGCTCAAGCTAGTAGTTGTTACAATAAGGACCAGTAGTACATGCGCTTACATTTTCTTAGAGGTAGGTACAAGGAGTGAGGAGAAAGCACAGATGAGAAATCTGAGGGTAAACTCTCAGTATAAGCTACTTAACTATCAAAAATGGCTAACGAAGAGTCTTGCTGCTACAGCTTGCCTTAGAAGGATGAATTGTGCAACAAGAATTACTTCTTTCTAGAATGAGATCAGAAACTTCACAAAGATTTCTCAGCTAGAGTAACTCTACTACTGTTAATGAGGATTCATATAACTTATATCTAAAGGTGCAGGTTCTTCTAATTGCGGCATCTTATCAAACTCCCATTTGAAATGACAGAATGAAGCAATGCAGCAGAGCAGGACTTAAGCAGGAGGCTCGACTGAAACAACAAGTACTGCTTGTAGAAATTCTGTTGTGCCTCACACAGAAACTCACATTTGCTCCTCACTGTCACTGTACTTGTCTTCATTACTCTTTCTCCCCTCAATATTTTCCAAATAAATTGCGTTAAGACTGTCAGAGCCCAATCCCAGTCTCTCTCAATCTCTTGTCATGGCTGAATGTGCAGACTGGCATCCGCATGGCTTCGCTAACAATCACGGTGGCTCTTTCATGGCATTTTGGGAAGCAGGTGGGGAGCTGTAAGCCTGGCAAGAGACGTGCGCTGAGAAAAAATAACAGGAGGAAGAAGGGATGGGAGACCTGTATGGGAAGAAGCAGCCCTCCTCTGTTGCTGCTTGCTTCAAGAATGAGATGAATCTGTTTAATCTCTGGTTTGATGACAGCTTTTGAGGCACTCAATCAGTTTTTTTCTTTTCCATAAAGAACTCATCCCACTGACAGACTGACATTTACCATCTCAACTGCCTGTCCAAACACCAGTAACAGCAATAATTAATGAACCCTCAAACTTCACTGCCATCTACTCCAAAACCATTTTAAAAGCAGCTTGAGCTGTTAAAACCTCTATCCATGAAGAGCCTCACAGAGGCAGAGACAGTAACTACGTAACAAGGATTAACTCCAGTTTGAGCAATGCTCTGTCACCAGCTTCTAGGGTTGTTTCCCCCATTTTTCCTCATTATTCCATTTTTAGATGAGGGATTACTTCATTCCCTGGCATGTTGACTGTGCTTTATAAACATCTAGAGGAAACTGCTTCTTTACAAATCTTTCCTATTACATTTACCAGAATCATTATTTAAAATCACCTCCTCTACTTCAACTGAACCTAAAATGAACACAGTTATACCAGAGTTACATGCTTGCTGACTACTAGTGAAGAGTGAGAAGTCCAAGATTAACATCTTAGAAGCCGAATTTGGCGGCTAGGAGCACTACAATTCTTCCCCACTGCTGTTTAATGCTGTGAAAACCTTTATTTTCAAACTCTGGTATTTGCATTGAGATGAGCACCTTATTCCCACGTGCAATCAAGACTGCACGTTAAGACTGTCAGAAAGCTGAGTGCACACCTCTCTGGAAGCACTTTCATTTATTTTGGAAATCCATTTCAGATTTTCTTAAAACACTACAGACAGATGTCTCAAATTCTTAGACAAAGCCTTTGGTAACAATTAACCACACAATCTCTTTTCTACTATCACTGCAGTGTCCTTAGCTTCACCGTTTCATTCATTTATTTCCCCTCTCCATATAGTTTTAAAGTGAGGGGAATGCAGTAAGGCTCATAGTTGAGAAGCTATTGAAATAGTTCCTACAGAAGTCCTGTCAGCCCCTTCTTTGCTTCAGAAAGCTCCTAATGAAATCACCACAGAGACTACAAGTAACCCCAAGAAGCTGTGTTACAGAAAATGATTTCCATACCAATTCACAAAACCATTCAACAGCAGTTGTTTCCTGCAGCTCTTGTAAGTAAAAACAACGATGAAATGAACAAATTCCAGCCTAGTTGTTTGGGATACACACAATGGGAAGAGTTACTCTAAGATATTCCGAACGTGAAACATCACAGCTATGCCAGTAAAACTCACCTCAGCCCCCACACCAATCTATTGCCAATCTATTACCATTAGCATACACTTTCAGGAGAACAGAGGAATGTAGGCATCTAAGCAATTTTATTAGCTATTTAATTTACACATTAGAAAGCAATTTTTTTTCTTTTTTTAAACTGTAGGTGAGGTCCAGCACTAAGACAGGTTGCCCAGAGGGGTTGTGAAGGTTCCATCCTGAGGGGTACCCAAAATCTGACTGGATAAGATGATCTCCATAGGTCCCTCCCACCCTCTGGTGTTCTGTGATGATATGATTTCCAGATGGGAGAATGTGTCTATATATATAAAATATGTCTGGATCCCCAGTACAAGAAAGAGAGCTGTTGGAGAGGCCACAAAGACGATCAGAGGGCTGGAGCACCTCCCATACAAAGACAGGCTGAGGGAGCTAGGCTTGTTCAGCCTGGAGAAAAGGCAGCTGTGGGGTAACCTCACTGCAACCTTTCAGTACCTAAAGGGTGCCTGTGAACAGGAGGAGAGTCAACTCTTTACAAGGGTAGATAATGGCAGGACAAGGGGAAATGGTTTTAAATTGAGGGAGGGAAGATTTAGGTTGGATGTCAGGGGAAGTTCTTTACTATGAGAGTGGTGAGGTGCTGCACAGGCTGCCCAGAGAGGTGGTGGAAGCCCCGTCTCTGGAGGTGTTCCAGGCCGGGTCGGATGGGGCCCTGGGCAGCCTGGTCTGGTATTAAAAGGGGAGGTTGGTGGCCCTGCCTGTGATGGGGGAATTGGAGCTTCATGATCCTCGAGGTCCCTTCCAACCTGGGCCATTCTGTGATATAAGCACTAACTCCTTACCTCTCCTACATTTCTTCCTCTAAGCCTGTATTGTTGGTACTATCATCAGTCAAAAGGAAGCGTGCTGTACTGCAGTGTAACTTAATGAGGCCGTTAACTGCCATCTCTAATGAAACGGAAGCGACTTGTCTAGTGCCAGCAACATAAATGAATGAAATGCAAGTTGAAAATAGTACGACTAACAGGGAGCTACACAGGATACTGCATGCATTTTATGTAAGTTATAATTAGAGTGTGAAAATGTATATTACCCTTTCCTGTGAAGAAATTTCTTAATTGCTAAATTAAGCAAATAGTCAACTAGTCTTCATCTCATATGTAGGCTTCAGTACCATGTCTGTTCATGGTTAAATTCTTGCATTACTCCCTTCCTCATACATCTTTGATGTCAGCATGTCTTTGGTTAATGGAAACATTAATTTATTTCTTACACGTTTTTACTTATACACCAATTCAAACAAGCACATATTTAAAGGTACTCGGGCACTCGTACTGTCCAGTTCCTTGTTTCTTCAAAAGCTGAAGCCAGAGAGGGTCATTTCCTATGTCACATCAAAGTGTGATGCCTCTACACTTCTGGAGCCCTCAACAACTGATCAGTTTGCAAAGGCAGGGGAAGCTGACCAGTGCTGCTGAGCCGTCAGCCTAGTGCTTGCTACCCATCTCTCGTTGGGTGCATGAACAGCTGAATGAAATATTTGTACTTTATGCGTTTTAGAAAATATACCTTAGCAACATTGGGTTAGGGTTGGGGGAGGGACAAAGGCAGATTCAGTTCAACTCTCAATCATAAGAACAGGATTGAAGTGAAGGAATAATGCACAAATACTGAAAGCTAAATGGAAAAACAGAACCACAAAAAGGAAGGAAAAAGTCACAACACAGGAATATGTATGATGAAAGAAACACGAAGGCCAATTGCAAACATCTCTGCCATTCCAGAACACCTGAAGATTACGTGCTAGTATTCAAATATGCATATTTGCATACATGAATACATCCGTGCAAACATGTACAAATAGGTATTAGATCAGGTAAAAATAGGAAATTCAAAAGCATTCACCCACATCATAACTTTTGTTTTTGCTGGCTTAATTGAGAGCCCTCTTACTCTTTGTGGAGCTCTCTAAGACTGGATTAGCATTAATAGATAACGCTATAAATACTGCAGATTTGCTACTCAATTCAAGACTGCGTAAGTAAGCAGTGCTGCTCTGCTTCAAAATCCTAGTAGTATACTCCAACTATGTCCTCATCAATCAAATGGTACACAGTATTCAGGAAGGCAATTCTTCAAACGAATAGCCCAGAAACTAGTTCTATATAAAAACTCCTTGCTCTGTTATTTTTCATTCACAAGCACACCCTTCCCCCCATCGGCATAACGAGGGTTTTCCAAGGCTAAAACACAGATTCGGAAGAGGAATTGTAAAGAGCTTCTGCCCGCCAGCTGTGAAAAAAATACGTATTTCTAATCTTTATCTTTCAAAAAACTTATTTGTCATTAACTGCAGAACCCGAGTGATGCCATTAGCAACAGAAACTTTGCAATGAGGACTGGATCTGATTAATGTTAAGAGAAATGCCTAAAAGCTCTTGTGTTTTGATTAAGAAAAAAAACACCCAGTGCATTAAATGCGGGTTCTGAAATATACAGCTAATCTATTTCCAAATTCACTTTCAATTCAGGTATTTTAAATAAAACTTAAAGATCAGTTTATATTTTGATTGTGTTAGTATCTTCTGGCAATTTGATGGGAAAAATGCAAACCATTCTGGCATAATACAATTTCTGCAGACCTCATTGCTGTCTGCAAGATACCAGAAATTGTGGAAAACTCCTACTGTTTTGAAAGGGGAGATATGGGGAAGCGTCTCAACTAACTTGAACTGAAGACCACATGTCCACTAGGGAAGCAGAACAGACCACAGAACGTAAGATGCAACAGTACATACACTGTCTCGCGTATTACATCTAGTTTGTTTTCAGCCTTCTTTTGTTCCAAGACATCGGTCTCATTAGTTATTTCCTGAAGTTTATTTTATGGATAATTACTTGGAGATGAAATAGGAAAAAAAGTAACTTCTTTGCATAGCAATTATTTAGCATAGAATTTTAAGGAAATTCTCATTTTTTTCCCTATTCATGCTCAGCATCCCTTGAAGAGACTCTAAAATTACTTCTATATATTTTAAGGTTCTCCTGAAACTTAACTTCTAAATAGAAAACACTTATACTCTCTGATGCTCACTGAAATTATCAGTAAATATGAGTGGCTGTGCATTTTTAAATGTGTTTCAGGACAAACTGTTAAACCTAAAGTGGTTCAACAAGCCTCCAGTGCAATAAAATACCAAAGTAAAAAAGATAAAAGCTGTATTTCTCATTTGCTAAAGCTCATCATTAACAAAGTCATCTTCCTGATCTGAACAGGTCAGGATGTTGGAGTTGAGAACTTCAGTATCTGACTGGATGAACTAGCAAGTTGGGACAGATCCCAAATAGCCGTAGTTATACCAGAGAGGTGACAGTGGCCAGGAGGCCTTTCAGTCACTTCCACATTAAAAAAATAGCATTGTTCTTAAATTCTACTTCATTGAAAAGCTTTTCTTCCTCTCCTCGTGGCTGAGAAAAAGCTTGTTTCTCCCAAGCTGAAGATACCTGCACAGCCAAAATCTACTGAAAGTGGTACACATTTCTGCCGCTTAAACCAGAAAGTGCTGAATATCCCTTTCTGCACAAAGTAGCTAAATACAGACATGCTGATCTACCACACTGCAAGAAACGAGCCATCCTTTGTTTCTGAAGCTTTCCTGTTGTCATTGGAAAGTATACATCAGCACCGTATATGGCTACCATATTTGACTGCCTGACGTGCACTTAAAAGCATTAACATGTTCTGGTACGATTACCAACAATACAATGTCATAAAATGGTAAACATTATCAAGTATATGAATTATCATATTCATCTACTTCCACTCTGTTACTTCCATAACAGTAACTTTATATTTTAAGGCCTGTACTAGCCTGTCATAAATTGCTTTGACAGACTGATGAGAAAAAGGGATTATTCCCAAAGTCGGAATTGGCAGCTCCCACACACTCAAGACGTGTTGTCCTCCTGCCCACTACAACTGTCTGGCTTCCTCACCTTATACACAGCACATAGGAAAACAGGAACACAGAGGACCAGCAGGTGTGAAAGTTAATTTCAAATGAATACCGACCATCAACAGAATGAGCTTCCATTTGTCACAGTGCAGTGCAATTTGACGTAAGCAGTTATAAATATTCCCATCCTAAAATCTGAAGAGAATTTAAAAACATACCTATTTATTTTATCCCATTTGTATTGAGTAGATGAGGCTGGAAACCAGTGTTTTCCCATGCTGTCATGCTGCTGCACACCTTTTCATTTCTAAATGCTGTATTTTTTCCAATACTCCAGCAGCAAATTCCAGTCAGAAGTACATGGCGTAAGTGATTAACGTATGAACTATGAAGATTCTTGCAAAACGTATCTCTAGATTAAAGGAAATAGTGGCTAAATTTCAAGGCATTTTTTCTCCATGGCTCTGTAAAGAGATGATTTAGATGTCTGGTACAGAAGTGTGCTAGACACTGTGACAGATAAAAGATCGTGACAGACCTTTCTGTGAGTATTACCAATTAGTGTGTGCTAACAAGCTCTTAAAACCTTCCCAGGAGCAGCTGAAGTTTTTGTACCTCATAGGCAAGGATCATCACAGCTATGGCTGACTTTTAACAAACTCTTTGATATATTGACCCCAAATCCACCTCTTCAGATTCTCCAGCCACACCGGTTATAACCAATTTAATCTAAAAACGCACATGAGGTGTTTAGTGTAAAAGCCAACCATACCCATATTATTAATGAATGAAGGCAATTTTTTAAAATTGAGTAAGGTGATACTGAAAATAAATCCTACAATTGCAGCAAGTCTTTAAAGTTGTTTACTGATGCAACTACTACGATCCTTACCATTAGATGGATTTTAATCTGCAATAATTGTAACAATTTGAGAAGGCTCTTAGATAACCAATACTGGAAAGTGATGTAGAGTATATGTACAAAAGCCATCAAGCTTCTTCGAACAGCAGGGGAAACGGATCTGTCTATCCAGATGCATATGGAAGCACAGAACAGACATTACAACACATCACAGAAATAGGCAGTAAGATGAAACAGTAAAAACCCATCAACATACATCATCTGATCACGGTACAGTGTCATCTCCCAGCCTCTATTAGCTCTTGCTGCATCAGTGCAAGTCCCAGATACTTTATCCTGTTTATAATTGCTGATGAGCAATAATAAGGCCTCCATGCCTCAGCTCCTGTCCGTTCCACTTCAGAGCTCACCTATTAGGTTATAACTTTTATTTACAGCCTTGCTTGATGTGCTGCTCTATTAGAGTACAGCTGGAAACTGAGCTGGGGAAAGAAAAAAAAAAGAGCATCTCTAATGGACACTATTATTGCCAGGGCTGGGTGATTTATAGCGCTTCTTGAAGGCTGTTCTATCATCGCTTTTCTTTTGGTGAGAGAGCTCTAAGAAGGCTGGATTTCTAACACAGTGCCCTCCAAAAGTCAAACCCTGGAGAATATCTTAGAAGTCCCTTGAAACCACAGCAAAATATCTCCAAATTGTTTTAATGGTATAAACTCTCTTCACTAATCTTTTGAACAGTCTTTACGCAGGCACTTAGCACTTCAGATGAATAAACGAAATCTAATTAGTAGTGGACCACGTCTTTTTGTACTTACTCAGTGCATACTAATTGATCAAAAAGAAGGAATGAACTAATGGCTTATTGGAGATGCCTGCTGTTGAAAATTTGTAATATCCATACTTTCACAACCTGTGATTTCTGTAACACCAAAAAGACTGTTGTGTTGATAGTCAAGGTTCGGTCTCTAAGTATTATTACAAGACATCAATAAACCTGAATCTTCAAAAAAGGACCGTGCATCTGCATAACTGTTAATGCAATCGTCGCATCTTCTAGACTCAAATCTCATACTAGAAAAGACACAGAGCATACAGGATACTGTGATCTTGCACAAAACAGATGCCACCACAGCCATCTAGGACAGATAACCTAATAAAATGTGAGTTTGCTGCCCATATACCTGCACAGAGTATTAAAGATGCATGTTTCGTGAGCCATGACTGAGAAACCAAGTATTTGAAAACTCCCCAACTTCAGGGATACAATCTACTAATTGACTTTATTATTACTGCACTTCAACAGTCTGCTTCTTTTGGTCTCTCTACCACACAATTAAAAATAGTTTGAGCACACTGCAACAGCTCCACTGATTTTTTCCAGGTTTCTTTAAGCTGCATGATACTGTTTTAAAATCTGGCTGTTCTGAATTGCACATAAAATCATCTTTAGGTTCCACAGCACAAAAAAAAGAGCAACATGCTACTTGGTGCTCACTTTCACAACACAGGAAGCCAATACAAATGGAATCTGGATGCCCTACCGACTAAAGCAAGCCTTGGACAACCTGCCATCAATCGTAACGATACTTAGCCATTAAGAAACAAGTCAAAACACACAAAAAGCTGCACATCAGGCCACGGTCCCATCTTTCTTTTCCTACAAAACCTTCAGACTACTGACTCTCCAAAACCTTCAAGGCACCATCCAAACTAATAATTGCAAGTCTTTACTCATTCTTTTCATTATAATCCTTGTCCTATGGGCACACTTTGGGATAGAAATACTTTTTACCACAGCAGTGATTCTGGCAGAGGAAGGAAAAAGAACAAAAGCAGACACCGCTATTTGGTGCCACAGTACCATTTTTTATCTGCACAGCTCGTCCAGCACGCAAGCTGACAACTGCATGAGGTAAAAACTGTTCTTCGTAAGAGAACTTCTCCCATGTCTTGACAGATTTATTGTTTTGATCTTTCTTCAGTGGTTACATTAATGCTAATAAAATATGAAAGGTTTATGCCTTCCTTAATACCCTCCTGATGGGAACCTGCATGCAACATATGTAGGTCAAATTTCTAATTTTCCATCTCAGATGCTGATATATGGCAGACTTTAGGGAAAAACTATGCTTGAAGGGAAAAAAGAAATCACACAGATGAATTCCACCAAAACATTCTTCCTTCAAAGTGCTCCAGAGCAGAAGAAATGTTGAATTCTTACTTAAGAGAGGCTTAGATGCAATATGTGGTATTGAAATATATTGCTTGTATTCACCTAAATGATGTCCTACGAAGGGAGACTAAATGGAACTGAATGTAGTGTGAAACATCCATCCGCACAGTCTGCTTCCTACGCTTGAAGATGTCATACCATTTCTGGCAAACATATTGCACCCAGTGTTTTCCTCTCAATTCCCACATTCCTATCTAGACTCCTAAAAGCAGGCTTTGAAAACATTTTTAGTTCTTTTCAAGATGGTACTGAAAAGTAGACTGAGAAGGCAAGCTCTGTAGCGAAGTGTAACTCCTGGTAACAGGTTCATTAATGTAAGGAACTACAAATAAGATATGCAGATTACTGAGCATTTAATGAAGAAACAAAGGAAAATAAAGCAATTTAAAGCCATTAGGATTAGTTGACTGAAATTTGTGGCATCACATTAAGATATCCTTATTTCTCGTTAAACACAAAATCAAATGATAAACACAGGCATACAAGATGCCAAACACTGGCATAAACTAATAATAAGAAATCTACTGACAAAAGTTAGCCAACCACTTAATGAATATTTTCCAACATATCTACTAACTTCAATGACTTTGTTCTAAGAAGCTCTTACTGCATCATTATGGCACTGCAAATAAAGGACCGATTTGCCTTTCTGCTAATCATATGTGCGTTTTTGTTAAATTAATACTCGTTCAGTTCTGTTTTCAATATGTATAACATCACAGAAAGCTTTCTAATTACCCTGCAATGAAAACTGGTGTTAAATATTACAATCATTAACATACAAAGAAAATACAATTTAGCAATACCATGACTAAAGCAGATTAGTTTGCAAGGAAAATCGAGGCAAACACTTGTTTTTATTTAGGTACACTTCCATGTCTACGTAAGGGAAACCCAGTCGTCATACTCTGGAGAAACTGTATCCAGCACCTTCCAATGCCAAACTTAAGAAGTTCTTGGGCAAACAATACTCACAACAATGGCACAGCTTACCATGCATCATTATAGAGCGCTGAGCCTGCAGCAAGTGCAGGGTAACATAGCTTTTCTTAAATTCAATCTGTTGCATACTGAGCCAGTTAATAAAACGCACAGATGGAATAACCATAGTTCAGCCAAATGTATGATAGCTTGAAAGACTTTCTGAAAGAATGGCCTCTGAGGAAATTTATCTTATACTTCTACAGAATTAGAGTCCTTTATTAACTATGACAACTCTTCCCTTCTGCATCCAATACAGCTAAGTTAATATATAAATGTAAAAACAGGCAAAATCTATTTTGGAAGCAGACCTAGCTAGAATGTTACGACTATCTAGATGCCTCTCCACAGGAGGTTAAGGCTTTCCACAACAGTGCTAGTGGAAAGGGTTTAATGAGCTCTCCTTAACACACTGCAAAACCAAAGTCTGAAAAATGTCTGAGCCAACACAGATAGCTTGGATGCCTGCCTGAACAAGTATTGGTATGATTCTTTATGACAGATCTGTTGCAGATGCAGCAACTTCAGCCTGGCAGTGACCTAACACATCACTAACACTAGCTCTGTGAGAGATTATCTAATCTATATCCTCCGTGTAGAATTAAAATCACTGTTATGAACCCAAAGCTGGAAAAATTTAGTCTTGATTAGGGCAAGCATCAGCTTCCTATACTGCATCTTCAACCAGAAAACTCCAAACAGTTTTATATTTGATATTTCAAATTCAAAGGGGAGAATTTTCCAGAACAATACAGTATTTGCTACACTTAAATCAAACCAGCTACTTCTGTATTTCTGAGGCAGCCAAAGCTAGCTGGAAACATACTACGTCTAGGGACTTACATTTAACAGGGCTCTGCCACAGAAATACTTCATATAAAATGACAGCAAATCAACAATGTTTATTTTCAATTTGGCACTCTCTA